>JAHKKF010503296.1:0-16076 GCA_019740295.1 Labeo calbasu
TTTATCCTATATAAATATGTAGGATTTGTATAATTTTATTTATATTAATTATAATTATCTTTAATTCTAATTTTAATGCTAAGCAGAGTATAATAATAATAATAATAATAATAATTAATTCCACATTATTATTATATTTATTTTATTTTTATTAGAGTCTACTGAGCATTTTAGTTTTACTTCATAACGTTTTTTTTGTTTTAAAAGTGTTCAAACTCATATTTTCAAATATTTTCAGGTGTAAATGTAGAAACAAAAAAACCCACATTTTGTTTTCTGATATATATTAGGACATGACGTTTAGAATAAAATGATTCATCTTTTAAATTCACAATTTTTCACGTTCTCATAGTTTGTTATTGAGTCACTTATTAATTTCCATTGGCTGTGTCACGCTCCTGCCTGAACTTGAATGTATAATTTGTCTTCCGTCTCACCACACAGCTGATACTCAGTTGAGGAGATCCATCTCATGACAGCCTATGTAGAGATGTCGGGTGACACCAGTACATTGTCATGGAAACCGCCTCCTCCCGGTCCACCGCAGGCGTCCGCCGGTGCCGTCGACAATAAATGCACGGGGCCGGTGAAAATCCTCAAAGTGTGCTTCATAAGCAACAGTGCCAATCTGGGCAAGAACTTTAAGCTGGTCAAATGTGAAAGTTCCTGGAATATCAGGGTGAGAAGATTAACATGGATTTTCACAAATGAATCATGACTGCAATATGCAGCACGTGTTATCATGCCCATCTGCACAACTTCCTGTTATAACGAAGGATCATGTCGAGCATTTGCATGCTTTTTTAATTTGTTTCAGGATGAATGTTAGATTAAAATTCCAAAGTCAGAATGCAAAAAATGTTCTTTCATTGGAATAGTATGTAAAAAATTTCTAAACATATAGACTTAAACACATAATTTCTGATTTCTTTTTTTTGGGGGGGGTGACGTAAATCCACAAATGTTTAAATGTTTGATTTGAATGAATGATGTTTTCACTCTGCAGAAAATTATTCAGTCCATCTTGGACAGCGGACGACTTGGTCCCAACATCAAGTTCTCAGAATGCTACGGTCTGCTGCTCAAACACCTCAAATCAGACGAGGTTCACTGGCTGCACCCCAACCTCACCGTAGCAGAGGTGGAGCATAAATATGAACAGCAGCATGTCGAGGCCGAGTGGAGGTGTGTGTGTGTCCCACACGTCAAAAAAAAAAATATATATATATATATATATTTAAAAATACTGCTAATTTTAAACTACATTTGTGACCAAGGACCTTTAAAAATCTGGAATCTGAGGGTGCAAAAAAATCTAAATATTGAGAAAATCGCCTTTAAAGTTGTCCAAATGAAGTTCTTAGCAATGCATATTACTAATCCAAAATTAAGTTTTGATGTATTTACAGTAGGAAATGTACAAAATATCTTCATGGAACATGATCTTTACTTAATATCCTAATGATTTTTGGCATAAAAGAAAAATCAATCATTTTGACCCATACAATGTAATTTCGACTATTGCTACAAATATACCCGTGCTACTTATGACTGGTTTTGTGGTCTAGGGTCACATCTGCTAAAATCTATTTTCATTATGCGGACATTTCCTCATACGTTTGAACATACGTAATCTAAATATATATTACACTACCCTTCAGGGCTATATTTATTGGATCAAAAACACAGTAAAAACTGTCAAATTTTGAAATATTATTACAATTAAAAAGTAATTGTTTTTTATTTGGATATATGTTAAAATGTAATTTATTTCTGTTATCAAACCTGAGTTTTCAGCATCATTACTCCAGTCTTCAGTGTGTCATGATTCTGCAGAAATCATTTTAATATGCTACTTTGCTGCTCAAAAAACATTTCTGATTATTATCAGTGTTGAAAACAGCTGTGCTGCTTAATATGGTTGAGGAAACTGGATGCAAAGTTAATGATAGTGTATATTGCCTAAAATAGATTTTAAAAAATAATTTTGCATTTACCTCAAATTAATTTTAAGACTGGTAATGCATTTTCTTGCCACTTCAAGTGCATTCTGCAATATATTTTGGCATTTGAAGGTATAAATAAAATAATTTTTTAATTTGCTAATCATATTTAAAATTAACATACATTCTGTTATCATTTATTTACCCTCAGGTTTTTCCAAACTTGTATGAGTTTCTTTCTTTTGTTGCGCTAAAAAAGTTATTTTTAAGAATGTTGGTGATCAAAGAGTTGACGGTAGCCATTGACTTATATTGTATGGGAACGAATGCGGCAACCTTTTGGCTGTTTGGCTTCCTAATGGTTTCATTTTGAAAATATCATATTTGAAATATATTTTGCCCAGATGAAATATAAACATTTTGCTGTATGTGTGTGTTTCCAGTAAAAAGTTTTTGAACAGTTTGATTTTTATTGTTTTTTTTAAAGAAGTCTCTTTTGCACCCCAAGCCTGCATGTATTTGATTGAAAATACAGCAAAAGCAGTAATATTGTGAAATAATTTTTCTGTTTATAATTACTGTTTTCTATTTGAATATTTTTTTTAATGTAATTTATTCCTGTGATCAAAGCTGAATTTTCAGCATCATTACTCCAGTCTTCAGTGCCACATAATCCTTCAGAAATCATTCTGATAGGCTGATTTGTTGCTCAAGAAACATTTTTTATTATTGTTATTGTCGGTATTTATTCTTCTCAACTTTCAATTAATCAAGGAAACTACTCAGCTATTTTAACATAGTAATAATAAAAGTTTTTTTCTGAGCAGCAAATCAGAAGATCATGTGACTGGAATAATGATGCAAAAAATACAGCTTTGAAATCACAGGAATAAATTACATTTTAAAATATATTCAAATAGAAAGACATTATTTTAAATAGTAGAAATATTTCTGAATTTTACTGTTTTTACTGTACTTGGTGAGCAGAAGAGGCTTCTTTAAAAAACATTTAAAAAAATCACACTGTTCAAAAACTTTTGACTGGTAGTGTGTATACTGTATATGTATGAAGTTTATGTGTTTGGACTCTTACAGTCCTGGGAATCCTGCATATGTTTCTAATCCTGTTTTTGTTGTTCTTTCATGATCAGATATGACTTGAGGATCCGTTACATTCCTCCTGATTTCCTAGACAAGTTAAAGGGTGACAAAACTACAATGCTCTACTTCTACCAGCAGGTCAGTACCTGTCACATTAGGAGTGTTTCTTCACATTTACCACTCCGTATCCTGAAACGGCACACAAAATAGTGAAGGAAACATGAGTCACGCCTTTTGCACTGAGGCGTTATGATTGTTTGATCCAGCGCTGAAGTGTTAATGGTGGTTTGCACATCTAAAAGGCAAATGAAAGTATGTTATCGCTGTCGTTACGCAGGTTCGCAGTGACTACATGCAGCACAGCGCCAGAAAAGTTAGTGACGGGATGGCGCTGCAGTTGGGCTGTATGGAGATCAGGTATATTTATTCAGATTAACTGGTAATAAAAATAACATTTATTTGCTTAGCACCTTACATGAAATGCAGCTCAAATTGCTCAAAAAGCATTACAATAAGCACCAAGTACTTCACTTGAAATTAATGTTTTACCCAAATCTTTTATTGAAAATTTACTTAAGGCCACCCAAGATGTAGATGAGCTTGTTTCTTCATCAGATCAGATTTTTGGAGAAATTTAGCATTAAATCACTTGTTCACAAATGGATCCTCTGCAGTGAATGGGTGCAGTCAAAATGAGAGTCCAAACAGCTGATAAAAACATTAAAATAATTGCTATTTTATTTTATTTTATTTTATTTTATAGTAATGAAAGTTTTTTTTTTGTTTTGTTTTAGTTTTTTAACTATAACAACCTTATCATGTGTTTATGTATATTAATATGGGTTTCTTTGATATGTCCTCATTAGCCGGTCTGTCTGGCCACATTTGCACAGATTTTTGGAGAAAGTTAGCATTATATCACTTGCTCACAAATGGATCCTCTGCAGTGAATGGGTGCCGTCAGAATCCAGTCCAAACAGCTGATAAAAACATCATCATAATCCACACTCACTGTAAAAATGTCTTGAATGATAGATTTGTTTCTTACAAACATGCATCGTTTCACTTCAGAAGATGTTAATTGATGGACTAGAGTGGTGTGGATTATTTGTGATGTTTTTATTAGCTGTTTGGAATCTCAGTTTGACGGCACCCATTCACTGCATAGGTAGTACACATAAAATTCCTTAAAAAATGGAAATTCAAACTAAGTAACAATAAAACACATTTGTAGTCAATACATATGCTTTTTTACTTTCAGATTACATGCCTTTAATTTTTTTCTGTGCTTACAGGAGGTTTTATAAAGACATGAATGCCAGTGGTCTGGAGAAAAAATCTAACTTTGAGCTGCTGGAGTAAGTAGTTTGTATTATGCTTTCAATCATTTTACACAAGAATATGCACAATGCATTAATGGTATTTCTGCTCCTTTCAGGAAAGAAGTTGGTCTGGATTTGTTCTTTCCTCAAGAATTAATCGAAAGTATGAAGGTAAATACATTTTTTTGACCTCTCTGCGAATGAGGCAACAAAGCAATCCAATACACACTGAAAGCATTTGTGATTTATGATTAATAATGATAAAATGTATGTTTGGTATGAAACAGCCGAAGCAGCTACGGAAACTGATCCAGCAAACATTCCAGCAGTTTGCAATGCTGAAGGAAGAGCAGTGCATCATCAAGTTCTTTGAGACATTATCTGTCTTTTCCAGTTTTGATGAAGAGGTTTTTCCTTGTGAGCTGGTGGTAAGTTGCCCAAAGTTTGCTCAAAATGTACTCACACTCAAGCCATCCTAGATGTAGATGAGTTTGTTTCTTCATCAGATTTGGAAAAATGTAGCATCGCTTGCTCACCAATGGATCCTCTGCAGTGAATGGGTGCCATCAGAATGAGAGTCCAAACATCTTATAAAAACTTCTAAATAGTCCACAAGTAATCCACACCACTGCAGTCCATCAGTTAATGTCTTGTGAAGCCAAAAGCTGCATGTTTGTGAAAAACAAATCCGTAATATTTCTTTCTCCAGTGAAAAAGTCGTCTCACCTGAATCAGGAGAGAAATATGCATGCTGGATGAAGCATTATTATGGATTATGGATTATAAAAAGCTTTAATTATGGGTTTGTTTCTTACAAACACACAGCTTTTTGCTTAGCAAGATGTTTTTATCAGCTTATTCTGACGGCACCCATTCACACATGAAGCAAATTTTCAATTTTAGGTAAACTGTTACTACAGTGATGGTCGATGTGTGTCATTTACTCTCTGAAGTAGTGTGAGAACTAGTTGTGAGTGGCTGGATCATTTCAGTGGCCACAAAATATCTTTGGTCACTGTGGGCATGTATACAAACAAGCAAAAGTTGTTGCATTAGAGAACCATTTTGAAGCAGATGTCATTAGCAATTAAATCCTGCAAAAAATCAGTTCAGTACTTCTTGTCTAATTTTTTAGTACTATATTGGTTAATTTTACATCATTTAAAACCTAATAAACGTCTTTTACGTAGTGAAATTCATGCATTTCTTGTCTTTCTGCAGCATAGATGGCATGTTGTTTTGCGATATTGTTATCTGTTGTGTGGCATTGATATGAATGTGGTTTAAGTAACAACTATAGATGTTCATCAGGTAAAAGCTGCAGTTGTTGCTCTGTGTAACCATCTGGTTCTTCTGTAGCAAGGATGGAGCGTCTCTGTGGATCTGGTCATTGGGCCCAAAGGTATTCGGCAACGTACAGACAAAAGCTCTGTGGTAAGAAAAACATCCCCTCACATACATCCATCCCACCACATGACCTGTTCTCTGAAACGTAGCACTCACATGAAAGTGATAATAACCACTTTAATTTGTCAGTTAACCACAATGGAAAAATTTAGCATCTGTCAACGTAGTTGTGGATTAGAAATAGAGTGCTCCAAATACACATAATAGGATGTTTATGCATTAATATTTTTTGATCGTGCGTCATTGTTATTTTAGCATCATTGGGATACTGATACTATTGAGAAACATCACAATTTTTATTAATAATTTTAATTATTTTGTATTTTTGCATTAAGATTAAACGGGTCCTGTTATGCTCTTTTACAAAGTCTTGATTTTGTTTTGGGGGTGTACAAGAACATGCTTTCATGCTTGGTGGTTAGAAAAACGCATTGTTTTTCACATCATTTACATTATTACAATAGCTTTCTCCCAGCCTGGCACAAATAGCTCGATTAGTTCCAGGTTTGATGTGTTGTGATTGGTTAGCTGTCCCTCTGTGTTGCAATTGGCGAACAGCTTAGACAGTGTTTCAGTACTGCCAGTAAGTTCCTGTTAGCGCAATCTAGATTAAAGTGATTCTCGCATTTTAAATATAGATATTTTTCTTACAAAAAACGCATTGATTCGCTACAGAGGGCTTTATTGACCCTCCAGAGCTGTGTGAGGCACTTTTTATTATGGATGGATGCACTTCATTGGACTTGTTTTGGACTGATGAAGAAAAACACTCGTCTATGCCGTTCTAAGGCTTGGAAGTGCCAGGATAAATTTTAACATAACTCCGATTGCATTCGTCTGGCAGAAGTAAGGCATATACACCTAGGATGCATGGAGGACGAGTAATGCAACGCTACAGTAGTGTTCGGTCCTACCGTCAGCCTGCGAGATAGCCAATACATGATATTATCGTGCTAATGTATTTAATTATTTACATATTTAGTTTCATTGCCCAAAACCAGCTCCAGTATTTCTTTTTTAAAGTTTTAAGGTTTTTTTTTTTTTTTTTTTTTGCTTTGTTCTAGTTTTTTTAACTATAATAACCCTGTCATGTGCTCATATGTTTTAAAATGGGTTTCTCTGGTATGTCTTCATTAGCCGGTCTGTCTGGCCACATTTGCGCAAATTCGAAGTATTAAATGCACACCTCAGAACGACGGAAAGACGCTGCTACATATAAATATAGAAGGAGCTAAACAGGTAAATGCATCTACATGTGTTATGAAACGAATGCTTGATTGCTATATAACATCAGTTTACTTTTTCTTATGAAGATTATAATGAGGCATGTGATCTTTCTGTTGTCATTTTCAGCCTTTGTCCATCAGCACAGCCTCTCTGGCTGTTGCAGAGAACATGGTGGATTTAATCGATGGCTACTGTCGTTTGGAGCACGGAAATGATGCGACTTTAATAGTGCGACCCAAAGGTGTGTGGGTTTTAGTATTTTGTTTTACCAGATCATAAAAATAGCATCATCATGTATCTTAAATTAGTATCTGTCAATGAAACTAGTTCAGATAGTTTCTCTGCATAAACTCTTTTTGACTTGCCTGATCATTACTAGTGTAGACACATATAGTGTGTCATCATACGAATAACAAACCACCGCTTATGTTTACTAGACAGAGAATCTCGAATCTCTCTACCTCCTGTACCCAGCGGGTGAGCACTGATGTTTTGCTTTTTCTGTATTCTGTCCTATATACACTGCTGTGCAAAAGTTTGGGATCAGTAACATATTTGATGTTTTTTTTAAAGTCTCTTATGCTCATCAAAGTTCTACTGATCAAAAATACAGGAAAAAGTAATATTATAAAATATTATTGCAATTTAAAATAACAGTTTTCTATTTTAATATACTTTAAAATATTTATTTATGTTTCAAAACTGAATTTTTAGCACCATTACTCCAGTCTTCAGTGTCACATGATCCTTCAGAAATCATTCTAATATACTGATTTATTGTCAGTGTTGGAACTGTTGTGCTGCTTAATGTATTTTTTTTCAAAGAAAGAAAGTAAGGAATAATTTACTGTCCCCACACTGTATTTTGTTGCAAAAGATTTCTATTTTAAATAAATGGTGTTTTTTTTTTTTTTTTACGTTTTATTCATCAAAAAATCCCCAAAAAATTCCAAAACCTGTTTCCAACATTGATAATAAAGCAGCATATTAGAAAGATTGCTGAAGGATCATTTGACACCGAAGACTGGAGTAACGATGCTGAAAATTTAGCTTTGCATCACAGGAATAAATTATATTTTAAAGTAAGTTAAAAGAGAAAACCACTATTTTAAATTGCAATAATATTTCACAATATTATTTTTTTCTGTATTTTTAATCAAATAAACACAGCCTTGATAAGCAGCAAAGACTTCTTTAAAAAACATTAAAAATCGTACTGATCCCAAACCTTTGAACGACAGGACAGTGTATATTCATAAATTTATTCTTTTGTGTCTATTAAACCCCGATACACAATTCAATTAAAAGTTTTTGAATAATTAACCCAAAAAGTTTTAAGAAGTCTCCTATGCTCACCAATTCTGCATTTATTTGATCAAATATTTTTTTTTTTTTTTTGATTTTGATTGAAATGGCTCGGTCTTATTGACTCTGTCTGGTCTTATATGGCAAAGCAGAATGGAAGACACCAGGTCTGACAAGGAAAGCAAAAGTACGTAATGCAAAATGTATATAACATGTATACTTCCTATAATATACATCATTTTTATAAATGATGTATAATGTTTTTTCATTGTATGTTTTGTTCACAGATTCAGATATTTATGCAGAGATACCAGAGGACTCACCAGTTTCAAGTAAGAGCCAAATAATATTTAAAGGGAATCGATTAATTGCCAGTTGTTTATGTATTTGACATTTTTATCTCAATCCTTTGTTTTCCAGCTTGTAAATTCAGCATCTCACGAAACGACATTGTCCTCGGCCGGATTCTAGGTGAAGGTTTCTTTGGTGAGGTGCATGATGGGATCTATAAAAGCAAGGTTAGTGCATCAGTCACACACCTACAGGCACACATATTCAGTGAAACGGATCACAAGGATTTAGTAGAAATCACTTTAAACCTATTAAAGTTCAGCTTTCAGGACAGAAACCTAATGAATCTTGTCTTCATTCAGACTGGAGACCGAGTGAATGTGGCTGTAAAGACATGCAAGGACTGCTCCGCTGATGTGAAGGAGAAGTTCATGAGCGAAGCTTGTAAGATGATTCATCTTCCACCTGTAAAATCGAACCTGATGCCTGAATAGAATGATAAAAGTCATTGTTTTCATGCAGTGATCATGAAGAAACTGGACCATCCGCACATTGTGAGACTTATAGGCATTATCGAAGAGGATCCCGTGTGGATTGTCATGGAGCTTTACAAGTATGGAGAGGTGAGATTTACTCATTTCAAGCTTGTCCAGGTTTCTTCATGTCCAAGAAAATTGGTAGATGAGTTTGTTTCATTACAGAAATGTAGCATTACATCATTTGCTCACCAATGAATGTGATTGGGTGTCATCAGAATG
The DNA here is from genome assembly GCA_019740295.1 of Labeo calbasu. Classification (NCBI taxonomy): domain Eukaryota; kingdom Metazoa; phylum Chordata; class Actinopteri; order Cypriniformes; family Cyprinidae; genus Labeo; species Labeo calbasu. Next base: position 9,355 of record JAHKKF010503296.1, read on the forward strand.
AGAGTCCAAACAGATGATAAAAACATCACAATAATTCACGACTAATCCACACCACTCCAGTCCATCAATTAACGTCTAATGAAGTGGAATACTGCATGTTTGTAAGAAACAGATCCACCATTAAGATGTTTTAACTTCAAACTGTTGCTTATGGCCAAAATACAAGCCCATTATAATTCATAATAACGCTTCCTCAAGTGAAAATGTATTTTGTGAAAGCATGTTTGTTTAGGACTGTTGTGAATTGTTTTCACTTGTAAACAGTGCTGGATCTGTGCATATTTCTCTTCTGATTCAGACCAGATGACTTTTTTACTGGAGAAAGTAATAATATAGATAGAGGATAGAGTTAAAATGCTATAACGATGGATTTTTTTTACATTTTTTTATTATGAACACGCACCTTTTCATTTTACAAGATGTTAATTGATGGACTGGAGTGGTGTGGATTACTTGTGCATTATTGTGGTGTTTTTATCAGCTGTTTGAACTACAGGATCCTTTGGTGAGCATGTGATGCAATGCTATATTTCTCCAAATCTGTTTTAATGAAGGAACAAACTCATCTACATCTTGGATGACCTGAGGGTGAGTACATTGTTAGCGAAGTATTATTTTTGGATGAACTGTCCCTTTAACAATTACTCTTGCCTATGTCACAATAAGGGGTAAATCCGACTCACGTTACTACATTGTGAAATAATGTTAATCAGACTTTCTTATCATCCTGGTTTCTCTTTGTTTCTTCAGCTAGGAAATTACCTGGTAGAGAACAAGCAAAAATTAACCACAGTCACGCTGATCCTGTACAGTCTTCAGATCAGTAAAGCTCTTGCCTACCTAGAGGGCGTTAACATGGTACACAGGTACAACAACACATTTTGACAGATTCAATGTGTTAATTGTTTATGCAGTTATTGTGAATAATCATTACCTGTTTGGTTTGAAATGTTGGGCATTTGGACTCAGTTGGTTATTGCTTTAAATGTATGAAGACACAGAAAGACTGCTTATTAACATATTTTCCTCTTGACTTCTCGCTTTACTAACTTTGTCTCAGGTTCAGAGGTGTCAGACACTTTTGGGTAAAAGTTTAGCTGAGGTTGGTTTGAAAGGTAAAAAAATAAAGGTTGTGGGTAGAACAGCATCTGCTAACTGCAGTGCACTTTACATGGGGCGTCAGCGCAACCTCTCAGTTTGTATTGTATGTCTAGTGTTTGTTCAGCTATAGGCATATTTTATTCCTGTAGAGAAACTTACAGTTGAAGTTAAAAGTTTACATACACCTTGCAGAATCTGCAAAATGTTATTTTACCAAAATAAGAGGGATCGTACAAAATGCATGTAATTGTTTATTTAGTACTGACCTGAATAAGATATTTCACGTAAAAGATTTTTACATGTAATCCACAAGAGAAAATAATAGTTATAAAAATGACCCGTTCAAAAGTTTACATACACTTGATTCTTAATACTGTGTTGTTACCTGAATGATCCTCAGTTGTGTTTTTTTGTTCAGTGATAGTTGTTCATGAGTCGCTTGTTTGTCCTGAACAGTTAAACTGCCGACTGCTCTTCAAAAAAATCCTTCAGGTCCCACACATTCTTTGGTTTTTCAACATTTTTGTGTATTTGAACCCTTTTCAACAATGACTGTATGATGTTGAGATCCATGTTTTCACACTGAGGACAACTGAGCGACTCATATGCAACTATTACAGAAGGGTCAAATGCTCACTGATGCTCCAGAAGGAAACACAATGCATTAAGAGCCAGGGGGTGAAAACTTTTGCACAGAATGAAGATGTGTAACTTTTTCTTATTTTGCTTAAATATTGTTTTTTTTTTTTTTCATTTAGTACTGCCCTTCAGAAGCTACATAATATACCTACTTGTTTCCCAGAAGACAAAATACGTTGAATTTACCCTGATCTTCAAATTCAAAAAGTTTTCACCCCCCAGCTCTTAATGCATTGTGTTTCCTTCTGGAGCATCAGTGAGTGTTCGAACCTTCTGTAATAGTTGCATATGAGTCCCTCAGTTGTCCTCAGTGTGAAAAGATGGATCTCAAAAACATACAGCCATTGTTGGAAAGGGTTCAATTACACAAAAATGCTGAAAAACCAAAGAATTTGTGGAACCTGAAGGACTTTTCTAAAGAATAGCATGTAGTTTATCTGTTCAGGACAAACAAGGGACTGATGAACAACTATCACTGAATGAAAAAACAGCTGTGGATCATTCAGGTTACAACACAGTATTAAGAATCAAGCGTCTGTAAACATTTGAACAGCGTTGTTTTTATAAAGTGAACCAGTGGATTATTTTCTCATGTAGACTATATGTAAATATATTTAATGTGAAATATCTTATTCAGGTCAGTACTACATAAAAAATAACATGCGTTTTGTATGATCCCTCCTTATTTTGCTAAAACAGTTAACACTTTGCAGATTCTGCGAGGTGTATGTAAACTTTTGCCCTCAACTGTATTTTGTTTTTCACACTTTGGGGAAATGACACACAATTAAATGTTCTGTCAGTGGCTGATATTTACTTTGAAAGATGTCTCTTATGCTCAGCAAGACTACATTTATTTGCAGTAAAAACTGTAAAATTGTGAAATATTACATTTCAAAACAAGTGTTTTCTATGTGAATATACTGTAAAACGTAATTTATTACTGTGATGCAAAGCTGAATTTTTCAGCATCATTACTCCGGTCTTGAGTGTCACATGATCCTTCAGAAATCATTCTAAGATGCTGATTTGCTGTTTAAGAAACATTTCTGATTATTATCAGTGTTGAAAACTTTTTTTCAGGATTTCTTTGTTAGGATGTTCATTTGAACAGCATTTAATTGAAAATTGACTTTACTGTCACTTTGAATCAATTTAATGTGCGTTTGCTGAATAAAATCATTAATTTATTAAAAAAGCCAATATGTACGCAAACACGCATATTGTATATTACATTTAGGACACACAAAATATGGACTTGCCCTCCCACAACTCACACATGCATTAAAAGTTAAACCGCATTAGCTTGTAGATGTCTTCACATCTCCTTTCTGATAGTCATCTATATCTCATACGTTAGGTTGTACAGCACCTATTTTAGTGGTGCACATAATCAGGTTATTCATTTCAGCCTTTTTCCATCAGGGACATTGCTGTGAGAAACGTGCTGGTCGCCAAACCGGACTGTGTGAAGCTGGGAGACTTCGGCTTGTCCCGATACATAGAAGAGGAGGAGTATTACAAAGGCAAGACGAAGGCTGACTAGTCTGTTTTTAACTTGCAGTTTGAGTCTAATATGCCTAGTGCTGTCAAATAACACTGTTTTTTTTCTTTCTCTGAAGCCTCTGTGACTCGATTACCTATCAAATGGATGGCGCCAGAGTCCATCAACTTCAGACGCTTTACCTCGGCGAGTGATGTCTGGATGTTTGGTTAGTGACGTGAGATTAATGCGTTTAAACATGCACAGCGCGTTATGTCACTTCTACAAAGCGCAATGCGATCTTTTCAAAGCTGAGTCAGTGTTTTGACCACATAAGGCAAAAGATCAATGCAATCGTGAGGATTTTCATGGTCACCATGTCATCATGGTGTGAATTCCTACTTCCTTGTTGTCATGTTGTTGCCGATTCCTGTGAAGAACCAAATCTTTCAAAATGGCATGCGTTTTGCAATGAATTTGTAAAGCAGTTTATGGTTCCTGATTCATGGTGGTTTCCTGTGCTTCTCATTTCAGCGGTTTGCATGTGGGAGATCATAAGTGGAGGCCAGCAGCCGTTTTTCTGGCTGGAAAACAAGGATGTGATAAACCAGCTGGAGCAGGGCGTCCGTCTGCCCAAACCCGAGCGGTGCCCACCGACACTTTACTCCCTCATGACCCGCTGCTGGGCGTACAGCCCCCGTGAGAGACCCAGCTTCACCGAGCTTGTGTGCAAGCTGAGGTACGTCACTGCTGCCCTGGGTTGTCAGTTGTCAGAGTGCTAACTCTAACCCAAAATAGAGCATTTATTTAAACAAAGGTGTTAAAATTTCCGCAAATTACCAACATGTACACATCAAGGGTGCGTACTGGCTCATCAGAAACTCATCAGTAATAAGCAAATTATGATCTTGACTATTACTGTAATTGGACATCAAGGGGGAAAAAAATTATATTAAAAACTGATAAATTACAAATGTAAATGATAATCAAAATACATATTTAAAAATTTATAATGTAAATAAAAACAGAAAATAAAAATAAAATAAAAAATGCTAATAAAACCATAAACATTATAAAATTCAAAACAGTTAAATGTAAAAAATGTAAAAATAAAATAATAAAAAATGTTAAACAAAAAAGTGCACAGATGTTAATAATACAAAAATATTGAAAAATATGTAACTTTTTAAAATATGTAATAAAACCACATAATGCATGTAAACTACACAATTACATGTAAATGATCATTAAAATCCTATTTAAGGATTAAAATAAAGATATAAAAATAATATAAATAAAAAATAAATAAAAATGCTAATATAACAATAAAAATAATATAATAAAATAGAAAAAATAAAAAATATACAAAAATTAAACATGTAAATAATAATTTATAGTGAATAACAATGCAATGTAAGTGGACTTTGAGGGAAAGGTGAATACAATAGAGTACAATCAAAATGTAAAAAAAGAATATAAATAAATATTAAAATGGTCATACAAATTCAGAACAATTATGTAAAGCATGTAATCAAGAATAAAATTAATAGTAAATGTAAATATTAAAAAATGAAAAATAAATGAATATAAACAATAAAAATGCCAATTCTAGTGAAACAATAAAAAAGTTAAAATAAAATAAAGTAAATGTAAAAAAAAATAAATAAAATAGAAAAAAGTAATTCTAATAAAAATATTAAAAAAGAACATGTAAATAATAACAATAAATGACAATGCAAACTGACTAACAATGTAAGTGGACTTTAAGGGAATGGTGAAAAAATGTATATAAATAAATATAAATAAATATTAATATATAATATATTATTAAAATATATAATATATATAAATAAAATTTATATTAAAATTGGTAAAAAAAAATTATGATATAAAAATGTAAATAAATTCAAAACGGTTATATATAAAAATATAATAAAATAAACAAAAAATAAGATATAAAGAATACAATTTTAAATTAAAATTTAAATAAAATAAACGTACATAATATGATAACAATACAAACTGTCTAGTAATGTAAGTACACGTAAATAATTTATTTATTATTAAAAATAATAAATAAAAATGTAAATAATAACAATAAAATATTTTTAAAACATAATAAAATGGTACAATTTTAATAAATGTTAAAATTGTAAATAATAATAAAAAATTAAAATCAATCATATACATTTGTATAAAAAAAACTATTCAAATAAATATCAAAAAATAAAAATGTAAATTAAAATAACAAAAATAATCATAACAATAAAAAACAATACAAAACTGTAACATGAAGTGTTTCTGTTTGCTCCCCACAGTGATGTTCATAAAATGGAGAAGGAAGTGGAGGTGGAGGAGCTAAGAACCAGAACTCGCTCCATAAATATAACCCAATTTGCTGATGCTCCACCAAAGGTGTTTGTCTTTTCACTGTCTGTTTTTTTCATGCCGTTATTCTCGTACTATTTATCATACTCTTTTTCTGTTCATTCTTGTTCTTGTAAAAAGCCGTCAAGAATCAAACCATCAGGTTTCAGCACTCTCAATCCACGTCTACATCTCCAGGTGATTTTTTTCCAAACATTTCTCATCAAATTCTCCCAAGATTAAAGGAGAAGTTCTCTTCCAGAACAAAAATGTACAGATAATGTACTCATCCAAAATGTTCATGGCTTTCTTTCTTCAGCCATGAAGAAATATTTTTTTGAGGAAAATATTTCAGGATTTCTCTCCATATAATGGACATCTATGGTGCCTGTGAGTTTGAACTTCCAAAATGCAGTTTAAATGCAGCTTTAAAGGGCTCTAAATGATCCTAGCTAAGGAAGAAGGGTCTTATCTAGTGAAAAGATTGGTTATTTCTAAAAAAAAAAAAAAAAAAAAAGGGACAACTTATATACTTTTTAATAGAGGTCGACAGATGTATCGGTTTTGCCGATTAATCGGCACCGATAGTTGATTGGCGGAACTATCGGTTATCTGCAAAAATCCATGCCGATTATCCATTTTTCTAGGTTGGGTCCGTTGCTGGAGTGGCTGAGAAAGTCGTCATTATACGGCAAAGTCCCTATAGTCTTTGTTATACAGCATGAGAGTGGCCTCTAGTGGCAGAAATCACTGACAGCACATGCCGTTTGTTTAGACACGTGACACTGCGCGCTACACAGAGCAGGCACTTCAAAGGCGGACTTAAAACATCGACAACGAAACGGTGTGTACAGTATACCGTAGTGCATGTTTTCATGTCATTACTAAGCGATGAATTTATTGACTAGATGTTGCATTAGTGGAGAAAGGACAGCAGTATACTTTTGCCCGTTTGGTGATCTAATAAAGTCTTGTAGACCGCCGCTTGAATTGAACGCGACACGTCCAGTGTGTGTGATACCGGATCTCCTTTTGCCGTTGTGTGACTAACATATTTTTATATTTTGATTAGATAACCACAAATGTTCTAGAATAGAAGCAGTTAAATTGTGAAAGTACACAATATCCATAT
>JAHKKF010503298.1:0-11368 GCA_019740295.1 Labeo calbasu
TGATATTTAGATATTTTGGCAGCAAACAAGACCAAAGATCTAAGTAAGATTTTGCAGTGTAATTTTACAGTAGTATAACATTTTTCGAAAGTGGAAAAGGATCAAAAAATTTACAGTCAGTAATTGTAAATTGACAGTTTGATGTTTTTTGTGTAAATGACTGTTTCTTCTTAGTTTTTCCTTATCAGTTTTGTACATTAGGGTCGTATGTTACATCTAATGTTGTTAAATTAATGTTTACTGCATTATTTCAGTTTCATGTGTTTTTCTGTGATGGTGTTTAGTGTTTAGTGAAATCAGTGTATTACAAAACAGATTTCAGCACTTTAATAGGTTGGTACATTAACAGTATATCAGTTAATAAAATTACGGTATTTAAATGTAAATTTAGGTAAAAATTATAAAACTTAAAACATTGCTACCGTATTTTTTATGGTAAAATTCTGGCAACCAATTTTACAGAATTTTTTTACAGTGTAACATTGAACAGGAATATTTAACATTAAAACACTTAATGTTTTAATATTTATCAATGTTTTCAGTTTCAGCTCTACAAAAGAAAATACAGACATTATTCAGATCAACTCAGTTCAGGTGCTACCAAATCCATAAAGTGACTGAATTTATTACAGCAAACTAAAACTAAACTAAAACCTTAAAAAAAAAACTTGATATTTCCAGAACATAAATCTGATCATTGGATAAACCAGGTTCATAATTCCTGTCTGATTTTGTTGTCATATTAAAGTTCATGTTTTTTTCCAAAGAGGATTTTGGATTTCTCTTTTCATCATTCCATAAATCAGAAAATACTGTCAACAGACTGAAAACAATCACATAAATGTGTATTTGGATGTTTTCTTCCACTAGTCTGAAAGCAGAGATATGACACGGAAGCAAAATAGACCAAAATCTCCAAAATAAACCAGTGCATGAAAACACTGGTTTTGCCTTAAACCTGCAGACTATGATCTCATGAATTAGACTTAACAAGAAAACAAGAGAAACCTTGTATTATAAATATAGTTCAATCAATAAAATAGCAAACATTTAATGTCTTATTTTTCCAGTATTTGCACATGCTGTTCAGAATCAGGCTGATGTTCCCTAATGTTGCTTGTATGTTGGTGAATCAGTGATGGAAAGGGTTTTGCGCTGACATTCAGCAGTTCTTGTCGTTGCGATGCTTTACATTCATGAACCGGAGTCTGTGTGCAAGTTTGCTCTCGCTTTAATACACTTAAAGAAAGAGCGGATAAAAACAGGCGTCATTCTGACAGCCAAATGTGATGACTAACGTTTAGCCATTTGTTTGCTGGAACGGCGTCTGTATTCTTGTATTCCCAGAAGGCAATAACGCCAAACTCCTGTTCCTCTGAGAGCTCTGACTATTACACAGATTCAAACATCACACACCTGATATTAAACACACAAACGCCTCTTCTGTCTCTTCTAAACACGTTATTGACCTTTATCCTAACGAGGCTGTGTGTTTAAATTACAAGAGACGCTTTGGGGAAGATCCACTCAAAAAGACCAAAAGAAATCATTTCTAATCATACGAATAAATATTGTATAGTTGCACATTTCCCTTCATTGTATTTTCTGATGTGTGGAGAACGACGTAACGCTCGGTATTTCAGTTTAACAAGAATATGAGTGGAACAGCTCGATCTTTTCCTCCTGATTATTGCTCATTTTTAACACTGCAAAAAATGCTTTTCTTAGATTTTTTGTCTTGTTTCCAGGCAAAATATCTAAAATTCTTAAATCAAGAAGGATTTTCTAAACAAGCAAAAATTATTGTCTTGTTTTTGTTAAAAATAAGTCAAAATTAAGTCAGTTTTTGCTTAGAACAACCAAAATAATCTGTCAGTGGGATAAGCAAAATAAGCTTTTATTTTGATTATTTTGCTTACCCCATTGTTACAAGCCAAAACTCACTTAATTTTGACTTGTTTTTTCTGAAAATAAGACAATAGTTTTTGCTTGTCTAGAAAATCCTTCTTGATTTATGAATTTTTAGATATTTTGGCTGGAAACGAGACAAAAACTATAAGTAAGAAAAACATTCTTGCAGTGTTTGTAGTTTAACTAGATCTAAAATAACAAACTAAAACTGAATTAAAAATAATAAAAACTATATAGACATCTTTATAAACAATCATAACTAATAAAAATGACTTCACACAACAAAATATTTAATAAAACTTTAACTTAAATTAACATGAAAACTGAGAAAAATAAAATATAAAATATAATTCCAAATATTAACAAAAACTATAATAGTACTGGATAAAGTTAAGTTTGTGTTTGATTCTGTCGTCATATTATAGTTGAAGGTTTTTCCAGAGGGGATTTTGGATTTCTCTTTTCATCACTCCATAAATCAGAAAATACTGTCAACAGACAGAAAACAAACAGTTTTTCATCATGAAACGTTGTATAAATCAGTGTGAATGAAATATGAACAAACCCCTCAGTAAAAGCCTGCAGAAGATAGATTTCATTTTTCCTTTGTATAAAATGAAAAAAGACAGCATATACTGTGCATTTGTCATTACCAGTAAATAATTCACTGAATGCACTACAAAACTTCACACAGAAACCTTACAGCGTCACTGCAATGTTTATAAAGCAGGGAAATACACTATTTGTTATCTGTGAAAATAATGGAAATGTCTTTGAAACTCAATCATCCAATTAATCAACAGTTTTGATTAAGACACTATAGCAGTGATATTTAACACATCTATAATAATCCGTCTTATCGTGGTCTATTGTAGCAATTTGTAAATGCTTTTACACTTTTAAATTGGATTTTAACATTCTATAGATAAAGTGTAAGTAGAATCGTCTCACCTCACTGAACCCAGTCTTTAAAAATGCATTTACAGAGTGAATCTTCTGCTCACTGTTTACAGTTTAGCAAAAGTCGCTCCCATAATTCACGGAAAAAGCAGGATAGCTGAACACTCAGAAAGCCGAATGTTTCGCAGGTGTTTTACGGTGAACACATCAGCAGATGAGTCTGAGTCAGCAGCTGGAATCAAGCCAACATCATGAAGATGGAGCGAGTGATTTCCAATGGAGCGCTAATGGATGACAGAGCAACAATAAGAGCGTCGACCCTCATGAATGCTGACTCTATGCTCACAAAATCTACTGTATTATCAGCCAGAGATATAGTTCAGTGCCGTATGAACTCAACTGCTTGACTGTTTGTATTGCTGTAAAATCTAACTCTATTATCATCCAACTCTAATCTGAAGAAATGCAACTATAAGGCATGAAGATATGAAGATATTATAAACATTAACAGCGTGATTTTCCGTAATATGCAAAACACATCATTAACAAAAAATTGCAATACAACTGTTATGTCCGTGAAGCTAATTTTAGTTTCCCGTTGACTATAAGTATCAGTATTTATTGGCTTCATTATGAAACATCTTGCTGAAGGTTTTTTCGAGATGACTGACGGCAGTTCGCCGCTCGTGGGCAGAAAACCCACACAGAGGAAGTCATTAGTGTCTTTTCCTGTCTGAGGTCCATCTTGTGCCGCACAGCACTCGAACTAATGATAATGGCCCGCACACGCTACACGAAGCTCCAAATGAGACCAGCCTTGAGACTTCATTCAGACTGTAATAACAGTCCAAAGTTTGGGGTTGGTGATGTGTTTCTAAATAAAGAAGTCTCTACTGTTCACCAAAGTTGCATTTTTTGATGTAAAATAGAGTATAAATCGGAAATATTATTGCGATTTAAAACCGCTGTTTTCTATGTGAATCTATGTTAAATGTAATTAATTTCTGTGACGCGCAGCTGAATTTTCAGCATCATTACTCCAGTCTTCAGTGTCACATGATCCTTCACAAATCATCATACACAACCATTCAAAAATTTGAGGTAAGATTTAAAAAAAAAAAAGGAAAGAAAGTATTATTTAATTCATTAAACTGATCAAAAGTTCTAGTAAAAACATTTACAATGTAACAAAACATTTATATATCAAATAAATGCTGTTCTTTTGATCTTTCTATTTATCTTTGAATCCTAAAAAAAATAAAATGTATCACAGTTTCCACAAACATATTGTGCAGCACAACTGTTTTTAACATTGATAATAATCAGAAATGTTTGCTAAGCAGCAAATCTGTCACGAATGTGTGTTTCAAGGAAGCGCACGAAGACGAGAATAACACGACAGGTATTTTTAATCAAATCCAAACAGGTAATTCCATGTAGGGCAGGAGAACACACATCAAAATAACCTTAAGATCACACACAGACATAGAACTAAATACAACTTATAAAGACAGGTGATAATGAAGAACATAATTAAGGCACAGGTGAAACAAGGTTAACTAACGATGACTAAACGAGGACAGGAAACAGGAACGACCAAATATGGACACACGAGGGAAAAACCAACAGAAACAGTTCAAGGGGTGTTACAAAATCAGCATATTAGAATGATTTCTGAAGGATCATGTGACACTGAAGACTGGAGAAATGATACTGAAAATTCAGCTGCACATCACAGAAATAAATTATATTTTAACAGATACTCACATAGAAAACAGCTGTTTTACATTTTAATAATATTTCACATTTTTGCTGTATTTTTCATCAAATAAATGCAGCTTTGGAGAACAGAAGAGACTTTTTTTTATTAAGAAACACATAGAAAACAGCTATTTTAAACAGTAATAATATTTAACATTCGTACTGTATTTTTGATCAAATAAATGCAGCCTTGATGAGCAGAAGAGGCTTCTTTTAAAAAACAGAAAAAAAAGATTCCTGACTTTCAATTTGTTATATACATATACACACTGTGTAATTCCTATCCATGTCTGCATTATTGTGTATGTTTGCACTATGTCTATACTAAATTCCTTGTGTTGGTGTTTGGTAATAAAGCTCTTCTGACTTCTAAAATATATATATGCAATTGGCAGCTTGGTAGAAAGTCTTTTAAATCGTTTTTTGCTGTCGTCCACAGATTCCCCATGTGGATCTGAAGCTGATGGTCTCGTTTGGCCTCAGGACAAAGACTGACACTGAACGGTGCAGCTAATTGAGTGTTTTATATCAAGCCTACAGTCCCATGATTTGTTCTCAGTTTTAGAAGAGCTGAACAAACGCAGAGTGAGAAGAGGGAGTAATGTCGTTTATTAAGGGAGTGTGTTTGTCTCCTAATGAGTCCTGCATCTCCTGAGCTTTTCTTCTTACTGCGCATTACAGCAACAGCAGACCTGCAATAACACTCACTGTTACTAATATTACTAATAATGTCAATGGAGATGACCATACATCAATCTGAGAATCACTTCCCATTATAATATTTTCAGTGCTGGGGAAAGTTACTTTTAAAAGTAACGCAATACAATATTGTGTTACTCCATTAAAAAGTAACTAATTGTGTTACTTAGTTACTCTTTATTATGGAAAGAAATGCATTACATTACTTTTGTGTTACTTTTTGTCACCTAGGCTGAGCTTGCTTATTTGTTTTTAATAACAAACCTCTCAAAAGTTCAATTTTTGGCAACTGTAAAGACCCTTTGACACCAAAATTGAAATGAATAAGCCTCAGGCCACCTCTGTCTCAACACAGGGACAGAAGAAATATCAGTCAATAAATACAAAAACAAAGTAACTGGACTTATTTGAACAAGTAGCTCTGATATTTTATTGTAAATTAAAAAGTAATGCATTACTTTACTAGTTACTTTAAAAAGTAGAGTAATCTGATTATGTAACTTGCTTTACTGAATTCAGTTTGAATCCGTTCACGCATGCACTGAATCGTTTGCAGTGGTTTCTCACACTAAAATAGGAACAGGATCTTTTATAAAACACAAAACTGAGCTCTGAGTGCTGGATGAAGTGGATATTTGCCTGCAATCAATTGCACTTGTCTTCTCTCATTAGTCATTCCTTATCCAAATAAAGAGTATCAAAGTATTGATGAGGTCTTTGCTGTCCAGAGAACAATTAAAACACTCTGGAAAAGCACACTTACAGCTGCTTTTGCTGCAGCGCACACCGGGATCATCGAGCGTGAGTGTGTTTTGATATATGAGGCTGTGTTAAGGGTCCTGTAAGGATCATTAAAGAACCTTCAGATGGTCAACAGATACATGAAGATCATTAAGAACAGGATGAGTCTTTTCTAGCAGCTCTGTAATAGAACTCAAGTGACCTGATCACTATGTGTGTGTGTGTGTACGGCACATAACTTACAAATATATATATATATATATATGCATGCATATAAAAATAAACAAAAAATCTTAAGTTATATAAACATAAATTCTTTAATAATCCTAAAATTCTTGTATTCTCTGCATTTCTTGTTGTTAACTTGTTTTCTAAGTGTTTCAGTCAAGTTGGCATTGTATACTGTGACTTTTGTTGGTTATTTGAGAAACTGAATTTGTTCCTATTGTAAGCCACTTTGGATAAAAGCATCTGCAAAATGCAAACATGTAAAAATCTTTAAAAACATTTGAACTTTACAAAAGTTTAGGAAGTGCTTGAAGGACTCGTAGCAAAATATCAGATAATTCTTCACATATGCACAAATCAGTCTGACATCTTAGTAAAAACAGATGCACATCATGAAACCAGAGTTATTATTGTTAACTAAAACTATAAACATTTTTTAAAAATGACCTGAAATACACAATACATAAAAGAAAAGAACATATAAATTACTTTATTTCAGCTACTTGCCAAGAAAACTTTTTTAATTTTTTAGTTCAATTTGAAGTACTACAATAACTAAACCTAAAACTGAAGTAAAATTTCATAAGAATTATACAAAAAAAAAAAACTAATAAAAGATAATTAAAACTTTAATTAAAATGACACCAAGATACTAATGAAAACTCATTCAAACTAAATTAAAAACTATAATATTATATCAAACTAATATGAAACAGTCATAAAAAGAGGTCATTTCAGAGTTTGTAAATCAATGCACAATGTTTCCATGATTTTTCCTGGCTCTCAGATGTAAATGATGTAAATCAGTGATGCCCACTGACAGTACAGTGAATATAAACATTATGAACCATCATCACACTCCACACAGTCCTAACATACAGTAACGTTACTCACATCATCTCAAATCATCTCCAGTCATCCTCTCTCATTGGTTCAAAACTCACTCAACTCTCTCTGAATACAGGACTTATTTGTTTGGAGATGCCGTCACGGTTTGCCATTAATTATGCAAAAGGAGATTATGCAATTTTCATAAGCTTTTCCTTATTAATCACAATCAAGGGCACGAACGGCTGGCGGGCACAAACAGAGCTGTGCTGAGCATGATGGGTAATGTGAAATGCGCTGAGAGATCATGTGGATAATGTGAGGCCTGCGTGAGAAACAGACCTTCTACATGCATTAATACGGAGCATTTTCATGAGGACGACAACACAGCAGACACCATTTATTTCTACAGCGCTTTATACAATACAGACTTCACAGAAATAAACAGGAAAATAATACTGTAAAACATAATATATATTTTTACTTATTTAATTTATATTACTATTATAATCTGAAATATGAAACAAATTCAATTTAAACTGTAAAGCATCTTTAAATAATTATTTCATTTTGTTTTCATTCAGTTCAGTAACATTGTCAGTGTTGTAAAGTGAAACGAAGAAAAAAACATTTTTATTTTTATTGAAATAAAACAACATTTACTGAAATAAAATATATAAAAAAATAAAAATGGCACTTTATATTAAGCTGAAGTACTAAAAAAATAAACAAAAAACTTAAACACATTAACTGATTATTACTAAAAATCCCCAAATAATTCTAAAATATAGAATAGAATAGAAATATTTTCAAACGATAATGCTCATTATCCTTAACTAAAGCTAAAACCATAAATAATCAGTACTTGAAATAAAATAAACTTTAAATAAAATAAAATTAAAAAATTTATTTTAAAAGTATAAAAGGATACACTTATTCAATTTCAGCTAGTTGCCAAGGCAACATTTTTCATTTTCATTTAGTTTCATTTTCCATTTAGTTTTCATTTAGTCTAGTTAAAGCACTAAAATAACTAAACAACCAACTAAATACAAAAGCATGACTCATTTTTATTAAAAATAATCTCCAAACAATTTTAAAATATAGAATAGAATAGAATAGAATAGAATAGAATAGAATAGAATTATTGCCAAATGATCAGGGTTACATCATTACATCATTTCGTTTAGTTTGAATGAATTTAGATTCAGTTCAGTTTAATATGTCAGTGTTGTAAAGTCAGCATCATTATTTACATCAATTCACTTCATGTTTTGTTCTCATCTGATGGTATTAGTGCAGGTAAACTGATAATATTGCTGGATATTCTGGAAAGCAAAATGATGGTGGATTGGCGATATTTCAAGATTAATAACATCTATTTGCTGCCAATATCCAGCTTCTCCTCGACACAGAATTTTGCCATGATTCATAGAGGAAAGCTGCTGCACATTCACACATTTGCACACACACTGCTAGAAATATAAACGACTAAAGCACATGATCTGATTATCTCTTACCAAACACATCATTATATTCAAAAGAGAAGTTGAGAAAGAGCAGATTATACTGTGAGATACCAGCAGTTCTTCACAGACCAGTAACTGTGCCGGAACTCAACTTCTTATCTTTTCTGATTTTCTCTGGAGATTTCTTATCGTGTGTCTGTTATTATTCCCTTTGGATCATTTATACAGAGAATGTCTCTGGTTTGGCCTGCAGCAGAACTTCATGACAGAAAAATAAAACAAATGAGCATGAAGAAGCGAAGAACAGCACAACATGTTTCTCCGTAAATCAAACGACAAGAGTCAGACGACATAATGTCTGGCTCGAAACATCTCAGCGTCCCTGGAGCTAAAAAACCACGTGCTTCAGGAATCTCATGATAATCAATACGGCTGTCTGAGGAAACCAGTCCTCGCCTGTCTGAAACCAACGCTTTCTCCACATATGGATGGGATTCTCAAGGGCATCAAACACGCAATACTCCCATCAACACATGCTAATGGAAGAAAACTGCACGACACTGAACACAAATAACAAACTTCAGACAGCCATGACTGATTTACATTAAAAAAACCCATACAACTCTGAAATAGAATAGAACAGAATAGAAATATTGCCATGGGACCAGGATTATTGTCATTAGACTAGACTAGACTAGACTAGACTAGACTAGAATAGAATAGAATAGAATAGAATTAATACCAGCAACTGCCAACTGAACTGAATACTGCTATTATGAAATACAACAGAACAGAACAGAACAGAACAGAACAGAAAGGAACTGAAAAGAACAGATTAGAAATATTGACAATTGACCAGGGTAATTGTCATTGTAAAATAGAATAGGAAATGGATTGAATAGAAAAATAGAATAGAATAGAATAGAATAGAATAGAATAGAATAGAATAGAATAGAAAAATATTGCTAATTGACCAGGGTTACTGTCATTGTAAAATAGAATAGAAAATGAATTGAATAGGAAAATAGAAACAGAAATATTGCCAATTGACCAGTGTTATTGTCGTCATAGAACAGAATAGAACAGAATAGAAATATTGTCAACTGACCAGGGTTATCATCAGTATAGAACACAACAGAACAGAATAGAACAGAAAGGAATTGAACAGAACAGATTAGAAATATTGCTAATTGACTAGGGTTATTGTGATTATAGAATAGAAAAGAAATAGAATAGAAGAATAGAATAGAACAGAATAGAAAGAAAATATTGCTAACTGACCAGGGTTACCATCATTATAGAATAGAACAAAACAGAATGGAAATATTGCCAATTGACCAGGGTTATTGTCATCATAGAATAGAAAAGAAATACTGTCACCTAACCAGGGTTATTATCATTATAGAATAGAACAGAATTAAATAAAATAGAATAGAAATATTGCCAACTGACCAGGGTTATCGTCATTATAGAATACAACAAAACAGAACAGAACAGAAAGGAATTGAACAGAACAGAATAGAAATATTGCCAACACTAGGGTTATTGTGATCATTGAATAGAAAACAAAATAAATAGAATAGAACAGAATAGAAAGAAAACATTGCTAACTGACCAGGGTTATTATCATTATAGAATAGAATAGAATAGAATAGAATAGAATAGAATAGAATAGAACAGAAATATTGCCAATTGACCAGGGTTACTGTCGTCATAGAATGAAATAGAAATATTGTCAACTGACCAGGGTTATTGTCATTATAGAATAGAATATAAGAACAGAATAGAATAGAATAGAAATATTGTCAGTTGACCAGGTTTGTTATTGTTAACTAAAACTAAAATGATGAAAAAACAACATATTTATTTATGTTTACACTGATGTTTAAGCAAACAAAACTTACTTTATTTCAGCTAGTTGCCATGGCAACATTTCTCATTTTTCTTTACTTAAAGCTGAAGTACTAAATTACAAGCTTACTACAAATGGCTATGACTGAAATATAACAAAATATGTAATATAGTCCAAAATATATGCTGTTTACAAATGCCAACACATCAGCTTTAGTCTTACTGTAGAATAAAAACAGAACTGAACTGATCACTGGTGCATGTATACGGTCTACATTACAGAGAGAATGTGGCTCATCCAATCAGATTACAGAACTCTGTGGAAGGATCCATGTTAATGTGCTTTAATTCACTTATCAAGCTGCGCTCTTTAACTTTTACCTCCAGTAATTACCCAACACGCACGTCTTCCTCTCACACTGACAGTGAAGTGAGAACTACACAGCCGAGGAGGAACCGCAGAGGAATCACAGAGCCACGAGCCCCTAAGCTGCTGTTTCATCTTCTTTAAGGATTACAGAAGAACACACACTATTGATCTTCAAAGCTCATGCATGACCACGTGTGTCTCTGAAAACACCAGCGCTATATTACTGTCAGAGATGAGAGGCGTCTCCATTAAGAATACTTTCACTCCGTCTCAAATAAAACCCCTGAGACAAGCACATTCACACTACATGACATCTGCAGTATTCAGGACTTGGCAGCGATCAGCCCGAACCCTTTATATCCACACGCACTTCCACAAACTACAGCACAACACGCTGCTCTAACACACTAGAGATCTGCAGCACGACAACAAACCTGATGGATTTAACAGCTGCAATAAAGGAAGAGTTCAGCCAAAAACTGTCCAACATCCTCATCTGATGTGTAGAAATGTGTCTCACCAATGGATCCTCTGCAGTGAATGGGTGCCGTCAGAATGAGAGTCCAAACAGCTGATAAAAACATCACAATAATCCACAAGTAATCCACAC
>JAHKKF010503300.1:0-38138 GCA_019740295.1 Labeo calbasu
TCTGCCTGGACTGTTTTTGTTCTGGGTCATGACAATTAGGGTATGTCGAAAAACTCCCATCATGTTCTCCCTCAACTTCGAAATCATCCTATATCGCTGTTTTACCTTTTTTGTTAAAGGTGTTTCATCTTCTTTGCATGTTCACTTTGCAAAGACTGGGTTGGTAACTTACTTCTGCAGCGATGTAGGATGATTTTGAAATTATTTTTGAAGTAGAGGGAGAAAATACAATTGGAGTTTTTCGACATACCCTAACTGTCTTGAGGCAGAATACACAGCAAGACGAGCGTTTGAGATTAAAAAGTATTTAAATTGTATTTTTTAATGAAAATAACCGATCGTTTCGCTAGATAAGACCCTTCTTCCTTGGCTGGGATCATTTACGGCTGCATTTGGGATCTTTTGAAGCTGCATTTAAACTGCCTTTGGAAGTTCAAAAACTGGGGCACCATACCAGTCCATTATATGGAGAAAAATGCAGCAATGTTTTCCTCAAAAAACATAATTTCTTTACAACTGAAGAAAGAAAGACTTGAACATCTTGGATGACAAGGGGGTGAGTACATTTTATGTGAATCTTTGTTTTGGAAGTGAACTTCTCCTTTAAGAATCAAAACCATTTAAAATAAATGAGGATCGATTAAAATCGGGAAATCAATATTTTTTTACCCAGCCCTAAAAGCTACAGTATTTTGAGGGGCTTTCCCTGCCGAAATGTGGGATTGTAAACAGCAGTATTCTATTGCATAAGTTATTTTCTATTGCAGTTGTTGTATTCAACACTTTATCAGTCTTTATTCAATCTTTTCGGTGTAGAACTGTGCACAAAATCTGACTCTTCTTGCTGTTTAAGAGCAGCATCAGAATTTCTCTCTCTCTTTAAAAATGTCCTAGCTAATTGTGAGAACCAGTTTTTCCCTTTAATAGGAATAAAATGTATCCTGTCTTTGCTTGTGCCACGTGAATATTCATGCAAGAAGAATTCAGGCTGCCTCACGTACATCTTTAAAATTGCTCTAATATGCAGGAGATACACAAGTGCATAAAAAAAAATTCATTTGCTCTGTCAGAAGAATTCAAAGGTTTCAAAAGGTACGTTAGTGGGTGGTGTGCCTCTGTTTCTCACATGTTGGTTGACTCTTTTACCACACTGATACTAGCTGCACTGTGTTACCGTACATACCCATTGAGGAAAAAAAACTTCCCTGTTACAGTGTAAGCAATAATACAGCTTGTACAGATAATACAGACAGCATAAAATATGAACAAACAATAAGAATAAGAATATGTTAATGCAGAGGGGGTTTTCTGTACCTGAACACCTCCAGTCCCCATCCTGCCACAGCAGTGAAGAGCCGAGGTGCCAAGTCTCTGGCAGGATTGATGGGATAGCCACAGTTCAGCGCCATGGACACTCCAATAGCCAGGATGCTCAGACCAATAAGCAGTGGCTCCATTCCTTTAGGTGCCCCAATATTTTTCTTGTCTATAATGGCTAAAATACAGAGGACCAGAGCGCCTGTGCCAATCACCTGTAAATGGAGACTAATGATCAGCAATATATTCTCATATGAAAGCTTAATTTATCTCAGAGTAAGAAATAAAACTCTGAGGGAATATTAAAATAGGAAAGTCACATTGAGAATTTTAAAGTTTGTTTAGTTATAATTATAACTAGCTAGTTATTTTTATTCTTGAGATGGAAATGGGCTTTCAAAGTCCTCCACCAGAGATGTATATGCTTATGATTTATGTTTACTCCTTTTAATTCCACTCTTTAAATACAATTCTATAAGCCAAAACATAGGCTTTAACATGAGAGTGCTGTTTAATTTCATTGTATAGTTACGAGTGAAATTATGTGATATCTAAAGTAATAAATTACTGTGTTTCACTTACCTGATCAACGAAACCATTTAACAATGAGAGATCTTCCCGTGGATATGAGGCAAAGATACCGGCTGTGGCATTTTCACCAACTACAATCAATTCTCCATTAGCAAAACTTGTAAAGGCATCTATGGACAAGAGAATCTTTTTATTATGTTGAAAACATTGAAATGTGTTGCTGCAAAGGAAAGATTATTAGTTATACTGTACATCTATTTACAGCTTTTCAACTTGGGAAAGATTTTAGAAAATAATTCATATGTAGTAATTTAATGACTATTCAATGTAAATGTAAAATACTTAACATTTTAAAATATAAAAAATAAGGAAAAGTAAGGATTTGCATCATCAGTTTCTGAGCTTTTCATCACATTATTTACGAGAATGAGCTCTTTCAATCCAGTCATTGTGACTAGTGCTAAAACTTTGAACACTTTTAAGAAGTCTGTCTTGGGTAGCCAATAACAGGAAGCAAAAATATAGAAGTGCCCTGAAAACTTACCATAGTACAGACAGAAGACAACACAAGACCCTGCAAAGGCACCTAGAAACTGGGCTGTCACATAGACAGGAAATTTCTTTAATGGGAGTTTTCCTAAGACAACCATAGCCAAAGAAACAGCTGGGTTCACATGTCCACCTGCAATGAGATGCAACAGTTGAGAGACTGGAAACTTTTGATGACAGCAAAGTATCTATATTGGTTTTAGTGGTTCATTTTTGTATGGTTATTTTGAATTGATTGTGGTTTGCATAAAAGCATGCTACGGTTTTTTTGTAGTATGGATTGTCATCTATTAGAATCAAAAGAGCAAACTGCGTCATTCATCTCACACTCACAGTTATGTGCTTTCTGTAATTGCTATATAGCTACAGTTGAAGTCAAAAGTTTACATACACATTGCAGAATCTGCAAAATGTTAATTATTTTACCAAAATAAGAGGGATCAAGCAAAATGCATGTTATTTTTTATTTAGTATTGACCTGAATAAGATATTTCACTTGATTCTTAATACTATGTTGTTACCTGAATGATCTACAGCTGTGTTTTTTTTTTTTTTTTGAAGACAGTGGGCAGTTTAACTGTTCAGGACAAACAAGGGACTCATGAACAACCATCACTAAACAAAAACAAAAAAAAAGGTAATTTCATTCAGGTAACAACACAGTATTAAGAATCAAGTGTATGTAAACTTTTGAACGGGGTCATTTTTTATAAATTCAACTACTATTTTCTCTTGTGGACTATATGTAATTGTTGTTTATGTGAAATATCTTATTCAGGTCAGTACTAAATAAAACATAACATGCATTTTGTATGATCCCTATTTTGGTAAAACAACATTTTGCAGATTCTTCAAGGCGTATGTAAATTTTTGGCTTCAACTGTATATACTCTCACTTTCCCTCTCTTAATCCAGAGTGTGCCTTATAAACACTGGCTACAAAAACTAGTTGAGGTAGTGAATGGGAATTGGGTCTGACATAATCTGGCTAAGTCCTCAGGCATCACCGTGTGGCTTAGGAGTACCTCAGCTTTGACATAAGAGCGCTCAGGCCTGCAGAACTGTCTCTGACCCCACTGTACACACTGCTTCAGAATGAAAAACACTGACCTTTTCTGACCCACAAAACTGTTTTCTCAAACATTTGGTTGCTGATCAATTTTAAAATTTGCTAATTTTTCTTGATTTCAGTTCTGACCCATGATAGTCATTAAGCAGGAATCCAATCTTGTTTGGGTCTTTTGAAGAATCTAAAAAGCGTCATAACAATATTACACATTACAAATGCAACTGACTGGTTAAGGTAAAATATTTTTTGTCAACAGAATGATTTTTGTTCATTCACAAAATAATTTTTGTAATAGTACGTATTTTTTTCAATTAAGTTGTTTTTGCAGCTATTGACATTCACAGAATGGGAAAACAACACTATGGAAGTCATTGGCTACTGTCAATTCTGGTTACTAAAATTATTCAAAATATCTTCTTTTTTGTTTAACAGAATAAAGAAGCTCATACAGGTTTGGAACAACTTGAGGGTAAGTAAATGAAGATTTCATTTTTGGGTAAACAAGCCCTCTAATAATGACAGGCAAGTGCCTACACCTGACTTCCACCTGGGACATATGCTCTAGAAAAGCTCATTAGTTCAATACTGTAGTCATCATCACAGCATGTAAGATTAACACAGTCATGTGGACTGCTAGGCTAACCAACTTATTCATGCACAAGTGCACACTTTTGACAACTTTTACTGCAGAACTCTGGCTATATTTAACATCACATACATATATTTATATGTGGCTGCGTCTCCCCTTGTGACACAATGAGAGGAGGTAACTGCTGGCAGCAAATAATGAAGAACAGATCTGCAGCTCAAGACTCATCACCTCTGATAATTCGGTTGCATGCATCACCACAATAACAAATGCATAATTGTGTGCTCCAGGTCTATACACCACTACTGAATGATAAACCACAGGGCCTCATGCCCCTTGACACATTTCCACTGAACAACCCGACATGCACCACCACAAACATTGCTCTTTTATGCATGTTTACATTTTTATTTAAAAATTATTTCTTCGGATGTCATCTTCCACATGTGCAATTTTAATAAAAAAAAAATGCCAACAAGGGTAAAAGTGCAATAAATAATAATTATTATTTTAAGAAGATATATTAAATGTGACATTAAAATGCTAACACAAAAGCACAATTTGTTTTTAGTATTATTATCATCATCATTTAATATTTATTTATTATTTTATGTCATTATTGTCTCTTTTTTTTCCCCAGAAAGACCACACACTTTTACAGTGCTGGTAAATTGTGTGCTAACAGCTTCATCCTCTGCTGATTTGTGATCGCACAGTGTGAACTAAAGTGTGTCCTCATGACTACTATGCTGACTGCTGTGACTATGAATACTTATGAAGTCGCCTGAGAAAGGGGAAGGCATCCTGTAGACATCTAGACGTCTCTTCTGTAAGAACTCAGGGTAAGTTTACACAACAAAAATTGTACCAAAAATTTTTGTCCTATGCGGTTTTTAAGTGTTTCACACTACTTTTAAGTGTTGTACAGACTACAACGTTGTCAAGATGATCCCCGTTCTGTGAAAAAGGACTAAAACCATGTGTTATGCTTGCCAGACCATTTTTGTCACTTTGTAAAGAAACACTATGTACCTGAGCACATATGCATTCGTATAGACTGACATATAATATGTATGCGCATAATGTCACCTTTTTCACAAATTTGTTTTCAAAAACATGCATTTTCCTGTTCCCAAAGCTATGTTTTCATGAATATAAATTGCCAAAACACATAAAAAGTCTTCTGTTTTTAGCTAAAAACAGTGTTGTGTAAATAGCCCATCAAATTCAGGAGATATAGAGAGGCAGTATTAGTAATATCACTGACACATGTGGGCACATCCAGTTTAAGTTGTTTGAATAGATGGTAGCATACGCATTTAATGACAGAACAATATTAATTCACTGTATGTTGCTTTCAAGCATAGGCTTTAAGTCATACCAGAGTTAATTCGTACAACCATTAGGCTTCTCTATGCTGAATGTGTTTATATCTTGTGTCCCTGTGTATTATTGCAGGGAAACGTCAATGATAAGCTTTTAAAGAAATTCCAGGAATCATCTGCATTATTATAACACATTATAATAAAAGCTTTACCTCACCATAATCCTAGAGGAATTCTCTTAATGAAGGCCAGACATACATGTCCAATCTGGTTTATCAAACCCCACACACGCCTCCACTTGACACTAAGCTTTACGCAAGAATTAAGAGCATGTAATTGACTATCGTTTCCTCCTCCCCGTCCATCACTACAGTATATTTTTGAATGTCAAAGAAACCAAGCGCATCAAATACAATAAGCGCAAGGCTTCTCCTCTCTATTATGTCATTAAATAATCCTAAAATTTGTCTGTTAAGCACTGAAGCAAATCCACCTTTCACTCTCTCTCTTTAGGGTCAAAGGTCAAGATGGAATACTCAGTATGGGGTATATTTGATCTAGCTGTCTAAGACTTAGCACTCTATGAAAGGCTCACTAGCCATTGTACTCCTTTGACCAGATTTAGGTTTTGATAGAATAAATGCACATAAACTGCAATAGAGGTATAAATGAGGCTGTTTATGTAGTTTTGATTAGATCATAGAGATTGTAGTGTTGCATGTGGCTTGTGTGTTGACTGAACATTGCATGTTTTGTTAAGCATGATCAAAGATCACAGACAACCGTGAAAAACAGCGCTGATGAATAGCTAAATATGACCTTTGAAATGAGAAGATGCTTTGAACTCCACTGTCCCAGACTGATGCCTTTACTTTATTACATGCATTTTCATGCATTTTGGAATTATTTAAAAGTTTAAACGTTCAAATTTAAATATTTTTTAGAACAGACTATAGATAGATAGCTAACATTCAGGTTAAATTTATGTTTATGTAGTGTATGTGCGTGTTACATATATATGAGTGTACTCTAGAATTTCTATTTGTCAGTTTGAGCGGTTACCTGACACGCCTCCTGCCATGTACACAGCCAACATCACCCCTAGAGTAAAGCCAAAGTGGATGGTGAGATTTTCTCCTTGTTTTTCCCTGCTGAGAACAGTCTGGGCCACTGAACCACAACCGAAGAGCTGCAAACAGGAAATGGGCAGAGAGAAGACAATTTAGGAAGACAATTAGTAGAAAAAAGCCACCGCCGTACAGATAAGAAAAGCACTCTTGTTGTGAAGCACTTATTGAAAACTAATTAGTAGGACAGTTTGTTCAAAAGCTCTGTCCATTATGGTCAGGGCGGCACCCCAAAGCAACAAAATCTGTCATGTTGAATCAGAATCTTGTCACGTAATTAACACCAGTAGAATACACTGTAGACAAGTGTAGTTCATGTTTTAATACCTATTGAAAAATTCAAGTATTTGCAATATTACTCAAACCTTTCATTTTTTTTGAAAAAGTGTCAAACATGACATTAAAACAATTATGAAACACAAAACAATTCACTAAACGGCAAAATGTGTAATACAAACATTAACATTAGTTATTAGTTGAGTAACATTTATCAATAATGTGACAACATCTGACGTTTATGAGAAAATACCTTTTTCCCAAGAACAGGACCATTTCTTTTTTTTGTAGTCAACCCTAGTCTGAATGTATGTGAGTGTCATTGTGTTCACTTGTTTACACAAGAGCTATAGTAAAAATGTTATGACTGGAATTTACTTTAACATAAAAAAAAACACTGCCAGAGAAATTGAGCGTTTGTCTAATTGGACGAAAACGTTGCAGTTACTAAGATAAAGCCCTTCACAGCATAACTCATAGCCATATGTAATTAAATAGCCATTACAACTAATCAATAAGAAGCGAAATAAGACGACACTTTATATCACTAGAGGGTGTTGCATCTAATGCAGTGCATTTAGTCTAAATCACTGTGGTTACACATATAGCTATTATTAGCACAATAATATGTTTATAAAATATTAAGATAACACGTTTATAAAATATTAAGTGCTTTCAAATGAAAGAATATCTACCTTTACACCACCCATATGACAAGAATTAAGTTGATGGACTAATTCATTGTTTAAACAAAATAACACGAGACAAAACAGTCCAGTAAATTTACAAAATTCATCATTATAATTCTAAAGTTTTTAAATCTCACAAATTGTTAATCTCAGTTTACTTTGTTTTAAAGTCCTGACAGGCGAAAACTTACTATTAATACGAACGTCCCCAGTAATTCCGCCAGAAACTCTCTAATGATGTCCCGCCTCACGATGCATCTCTCCCTCAAATTTCTAAAGTTTTGGAGATCCATACTTTCCCCGACAGCTGAGATGTGATGTTCGAACAGACAGTTGAAGGGCTGATCTCGCTTGAGTTTAAGTGTCTTAGGCTTTAACCTTCCCCGCCCCTCCTGCTACTCAGATCTCATTAAACACACTGACATGACAGGTTGGTGGTTCCTCTTTGCTCTCACTCCATCCATCCTCTTCATGCTGAGACGAATACGAGAGTCCGATCAACTAGTAGAAAATATCATTACGAATTACGTTTGTTGAACTCTTTGTTTGCGAACATTTAACACTACAGAAGCGATGTTGGAACAGGACATAATAGACAATTAAATTAACCTAATTTTTATTTCTGTTTAAGAAGCGTAAATTATTAAAGTATTACAATTATTAACAGAAAATGTGTTGCAATAACCTATAAAATATAACGATTATAAATATAACGATGCCTAATAAAAAATATCCAAAATTCCAGTCCAAATTGTTAAAAAATATAAACTTTAATTTAAAATTGTTGTTTCTGTGAAACTTTTAAAAAGGGTAAACGGTGAAGAAAATAAAATACATTTTCTTTTCATTGTAGTAGGCTACTTTTCAAAATACATAACATAAATTTACATTCTTTTTGATGAATTGTTACGTACCCTGTATTTGTGGTCAAATTCAATACAAACTTACATTTGTAAGCTGTTTTTTACACTAAATTCTACAACAGATTTCTTTTAAATTGACCTCCATAAACACAATATACAACAGACCTTCACAATGAACAGTAAATACGCACAAAACACTATTAGTCAGTAGGCTACGTGTTAGCTAAAAAAACTAATGCACAAGCAAAAACGAAAAATACATGTCTTAGTTTATTTATGCTCTAAATACAACATATAAAATATGTTTAGCTCGTTTGTTTGCTACTCGATGGGATTTCTTATTTTTGAGTATTATTTCCAGTTCTCATTCGGAGAAGCATGGACACATTACAACGCAACTTCAACTTGTAATACGTATATTTGTTCACCGGGTGGCGCTATTTGACAAAGTAAAAACCAAAGATGGTCAGAGTTTGACGGTGGCGTCCCAGGACTGTTGGTACAGACTGTGAAAAGCGATAGGATGGTAGCGGTATGTTTTGTTTGCATTAATCACTGTCACTTGTTCTGGGGTGTCGTCTTTGATGTGAGGCAGACACTGTCAGTGCTGTGAAATGCAGGGGGATGTGCTGATGGAGAAAAAGCACCCCAGTGGGTTCTAACAAATTATAACACCCCGTCCCCTTCATCATTTTAACAGCCCCTCAGCCCTTAGCATGTCACACATGATAACTGCTATCACGCAGACTGCTCATTAAAAAAAAGTTATAGTTTCTACGTAGCCAATTAAAGTGTGCATGACATAAAAGTTAAGCACTTGCTTTTGCAGGTCATAATGCATAAATGGCATATTGTCAGTGACATGTTTTCAAGTCCACACAGACACAGTTTACTAGTTCGAGTTTTCTATGTGCGTATTTTCCCAAATGAATTGTTTAATATGCATCCATCCATCCATTCAGACAGACATATTTATTTAATAGCATGACGCAATGTGAACTGCAACATTTTGTGACGGGACTTACTATTATTATAAACAATTAGGCCTATAATTTGACCTAAAATGTGATGCAACTACAGACAAGTCATGGTAGCCTAAAAACTTCCAGCTCCCAAAATTAGGCTAATCTCCTGAAAGATTTCTCCGGTTAGCCCTCCGTGGAAGTGTGAAGGCGATTATTTGTTTTATTTATCTGCGACATAATCGTAGATGTTTTTGCCGCGATCCGGTGTTTTGAAGAGCTTCCTTATCCACCAGTTACACACTGGAAGTGTGAATGTCTGTGTTGGCTAATCCTTTAAACCACAACCTCTTTGAGAGTGTTAAAAGCCCTTTTAGATGGTCTTTAATGTTTATTGGATATTCTGAGGTAAATGCTAACTGAGTCCCGGCGCTGCGGGAGGGACGGCGAGGAAATAACCTGTGATCGCTTGATGTAGATAGTCGAATAACATTCTGACGGGAAAGATATGTTATAGGAGAATCTGTGAGAATGAAAGGGGCAAACGGGCTTTGCCAAAGAAAACTTTAACGTTTACGTGACAGTTTGAGCACCCCAATGGAGAGAAACCTTAACTAACCTTTATTTTTTAATATAGTAGCCTACTTTTAGATAGCAAACTGTCTGCAGAATACATGTTATTGATAGCCTAGTTTGAAAAGAATAATAGATTTAGTGGACTAGTTACATGGGAAATTTCTCGATGTTTATAACAAAAAAGTCGTGATTTGTTTAAAAAAAAGGTTAATGGAAAACTTAAAATATTATTGTACTATTTTCCTGTAAAACACATAAAAAGTGTCTTTAATCACAGTCTCATTAAATAAACGTGTTATCAAATTATTTTTAAACAAGATCTTAACCTGAAAAACGAGTCTGTGTTAACATTCAGTTGAGTTACTGTTAAATAATAAAATGATATACTATTTTGACTTCAAACTGGTCATTTAGTTCCACATGAAACACATTTTCAGGTTACCTGACAAAACATTTTTACAGTGCAGTTTACTACTGCCTGTCAGCTGAATTTCTTCTTGATAAATCGTGATACTCCTACATACTGTTGTCTTGAGAGTGGGTGGTATCTCTCTCACTCAGTATGGTCAGAACGGGAGAGAGAGTCGTTTATGTAAATGCTCCATTTTAATTATATTAGGAGGACGGCCCTATTCTCTGCCCAATAAAAATGGACCGGGGCTGACACCTGGTTATAAACACAGGAAGGATTCCAAAGTAGTAATCGCAAATCGGCAGAAAAAAAGCCAACCGGCATCTTCAAGAGACGCAATGACCTCCAGTAAAGTTGAACTGCCAGGAGAGTTGAAGAACGACCCGGCTGCGCTCATGGCATCTCTTCATCTGGTGCCCTCACCGGTACCCAATCCTGAAATCAAGTACACTAAGGTTCGTGAGACTTTTTACAACTTCTTTCAAGAATCATAAAATTGCCTAAGCGGAGAAGGCAAACTTCGATTAGATGACACGTTTGATGCGCGCAAACAAATCACTGGTCAAGAAACGCAACGTGTTGCATTGATAACAGGCTCATACTTTTGCATTTTTATGCTCATTTAAACCGAACGTACCAGTATTAATCTAAAGATATTACGGCTCATAAGTACAGTAGTTGATGAGTTGTTCACGAGGATTGTCTGCACATGCATTTGGTCACAAGTAGCAAGTTTGGGTTATGTGGGTTATTCTTTAGGTAAGCAGTATCATTATGTGCTGTTTGCAATTAACATATCGATTCCCCGTTTTTTCTAATAAAAAAAACTGACTTTATTTGTGAAAGAGTGTGAAAGTCCAGATATGCTGCATGTTATCTAATACAGAGGCACATCGATCATCAAAGTTTTCTCGATCTTGATATAGTGACAAATGAGAGTCCACAGAGCTTTAATAATCTTTTATAAACCAGTTTTGACTTAAACAGGTTGTTATTATTTACGACTGTACTATACATTGGGCATGTCGGTGCGCGTTAGAGATCCGCCTCTTTCTCTTTTTAATTCTGTGGTACAGTCTATAATTCAGCCTGGTATCTAAATTATTCATAATTTCTTTATGCTCTTGACAAAAAACAACAACAACTCAGAAACATGCCGTATGTTCATTATTGTGGACAACGCATTTATTATTTAACGTCAATGACTATCTGCAAGCCAGATCATGTGTGTAATATATGGACACTTGTTTTAAATGCAACCCAGAAGATTTAAAACAAACTTTATACAGCACTAAAACTGCAGCGTTGGCAACAAGCATAACCTACTATAATGCAAAGAAGGCAAAGTGTGCCAGCATGTCAAAGTCTGGGCTTTCACATTCACTTTTAAACAGTAATTTTGGACTAATTCAGATGTAATTAAGTTTCAGCACTGTTATATGTGATTTTAGTCTAGTCATTTTATATTAATCTCTCGGAAAATGACAAAGACGAGCTGAATCATTGCATAAAATGATTATAGAACATAATCTTGGTAAAGTCATTTTAAATTATGCCGGTTTTGTTTTGACAATAATACTTTTATTGCTGTGAGGTGAGGGGATAAAGTCAAAGTGCAGTGCAGGCCAATTATCACTGTAGTAAAGAGAGTAAAGTTCAGCCAGAGCAAGAGCTGGAGACACCTGTGACACACACACACCCTGCATCTTGTGCTCTCATCGCAAACCTGCTTTCAGAAGCACATGGGAGTGTGAGAAGGATTCATCCTCGGGAATTTGTGTGCTGCTTGTATGGGTGTGTGTGGGGTTCCAATTTGGGCATTAGTGATGTGAACTCCCTTCACACCCTTTTCCATCTTCCTCTTTCTTTTGGTCTCTTTCTCTCCTTCCCCACCCCCCCTCTCACTTTTGATTTTGTGTGCCTGGTGCAGCGCAGCACAGGCTCTGATGTAACAGCCCAAATATGCCCAATCAATACTATTCTTTCAAATGTAGTCAGCGCAGAGCCAAGTTTTTTATTATTTGTGCAAGTCTGAGGTTAAACCATTTTAGCGAAATTCCTCGGAGACTTTTTAAGTTGTGTTTTCTGTGCTGTTAATGAGCAGTGCTTTATGCCAGAGACGCTGAGTTATGGAAATATCATTAATGGGCATACTTAACATCTCATTCCTCTATCACTGTCAACCACTTATGTAAATACTGAATCACATCCAGTTCTGGCATTTAAAGTAAAATAATATCAAGCAGTGAAAGGGAGAGGTAGTGGCAAGTAATTCAGTTAGGTAATACAATAATCATTACAAAACATATTTTGCAGCAATTAATGGTTTGTTCTAGTGAGCGTCTGGTTATTAGACACAGTCATAGTAATGTTTTGGATATTTTTATTGTCCTTTACTTTTTATTACATTAATAAATATGCAGAATGTTGGATTTTTAATTATTTCTATTTTTATTTATTGAGAGCCTTATTTATAAGGTTAACACTCAATATAATGAGTGATGTAGTTTTGATTTACTTTTTGTTTAAATCTTTAAAAAGTAAAATCACTGCGCTAAACCGATACTTGGGGTAGATCAGTAAAAGTAAAAATCGTAATTATTTCAAATGGAAAATGCAGGATCCATACTCACTTACACTACCAGTCAAAAGTTTTTGAACAGTAGGATTTTTAATGTTATTAAAGAAGTCTCTTCTGCTCACCAAGCCTGCATTTATTTGATTCAAAGTACAGCAAAAACAGTAAAATTTTGAAATATTTTTACTATTTAAAATGACTGTTTTTTATTTGAATATATTTTAAAATATAATTTATTTCTCTGATCAAAGCTAAGTTTTTGCAACATTACTCCAGTCTTCGGTGTCACATGATGAATATGCTGATTTGCTGTTCACGAAACATTGATTATTATTATCAATATAGAAAGATTCAAAAATCAGCATTTATCTGAAATAAAAAGCTTTTGTAACATTACACACTACACCATTCAAAAACTTGGGGTCAGTATATATATATTTTTTGAAAGGAATTATAGAAATTAATACTTTTATTTAGCAAGAACATTTATAATGTTACAAAAGATTTCTATTTCAAAAAACTTTCCTATTCATCAAAGAAACCTGAAAAAATTAACTCAGCTGATCAACATAATAATATATATATATTTTTTTTTGAGCAGCAAATCAGAATATTAGAGTGATTTCTGAAAGATCATGTGACTGGAGTAATGATTCCAAAAAATTTAGCTTTGAAATCACAGGACATTTTAAAATAGAAAACAATAAAGTTATTTTAAATAGTAAAAATATTTTAAAATTTTACCGTTTTTGTTGTACTTTGGATCAAATAAAAGCAGGCTTGGCGAGCAGAAGAGACTTCTTAAAAAACATTAAAAAAACTTTTGACTGGTAGTGTATAAACTTCTAAAAACATAGATTAAGTTTCTAAGCGACTGCAGATCCTTTTTTCATTCAGTGCTAAATCCAAATAACCTGAATAGTTCGGATTGTTTCGTGCACTGTCAAATGACAGTAAAATTGCTACAACATGGACTTTGTGCTCCCCAGTAAACTTTTCACCCCACCAATTACATTTGTGCTTATTATGTGAGTCACTACACCTGCATTTCTTACTTGTGACCGATAGGAAACTTATCTGCCATGCCACTGAACATTTACGACCGAGCTTCCGCTTATCATGCGGGTATTTCTCAAAGTCCTGTTGTTTGGTGCAGACACCTGAGCTCAATACACTTTACAGTCTTACAGAATCTCTTCTCGACTCCACACGGCGTATAAAGAGTGCGTGTTTGACTGGTCACGGGAGAGCTAGTCTGCTAAAGGAGTTCTCTTTCTCTCTTTCCCTGTCTGCTGGCCCACTGGGCTGATAATGGCACTAAGGAAGCCATAAATTTGTCTCCGGTGATGGCTGGTTATGGATGTTTTCTCTTCTTTTTTTTCTCTTTGGATGGAAGAGAGAAACAGAAAGGCAAGGTTAGGTTGATAGGTGTGTGTATCAGTGTAATTGATTAGGACCCAGGAGTCTTTTTGAAAGAGAGGTGTTGGATTCCAGCAGGCAGGGTGATGATTTGCTCACTCCATTCAGTTAGAACACATAAGTGAAGCAGACTCTTGAGATTAAAACCTGGAAGAAGATAGGAAACAGGAGACAGGATATTACTCTCTCGCTTTCCCCTGTGCCGTGCAACTAATAATTGCACATTTGAACTAGATGTGGTTTGCAGTCAGTGGGATTTATCAATAAAAATGTATATGTAGATAATCTTTGCATAGAATTCTGGGATTTCTAATGAATGCGGATTAACTGTTCAAGGTATAATTCACCTTTGTGTCATTCCAAATCTGCACGACTTTCTTTATCTTGATTTTTCCAAATATCTTGATAAAATAGCAGTAAGTAATTTGTCTGTGCACATGTATGTTTCTCTATACTGAGAGCTTCATGGAGAAAAAAAGACACTTGATAGCCATTTGTTGGACATGTCTTTATATTTTAAGGGCTTAAGCGTCCAGCCAGGACAGTAGTGTGCGCTGAAGTGAGGACTTTTGTAAGCTAATCTGGGAGACAGCTTGAGTGAATGAGGTAGGCCCCATCAATCCGTCAGTGCATGAGATAGTACAGATGGGAGTCAGGGGGGTTTTCTGCTCTAGAAGCTGTCCAGCAGGGTGTAATATATGGCCGTGTCTCACTGTTAGGGTCAGTGGCCCTGACTTACGAGAGTCTGTCCCATACCTCTGGAGTTTTTCACTTCAAAACCCACCATTTCTTCACATCAAACAGCGGCCAAAGTAGAGCATACACTGAGAAGCTTGATTTATTGTAAGCGGCACAGTGAGGACTCTCTCTCTCTCACCCTCTTCTGCTTTGACTTATAATTTTTCCCCTTTTTTACTCTTGATCTTTTCTTCACATCTTCCTCATTGATTATCTTTGGCCTTTGCACTGTTTTTCTCCCTCGGGAACAGAAAGCTTGATTTGTTTTTGTATTATTAGCAATGGCATGTTTGTTCTATCTACTTTATTTAAATTTAAGCACAGATATGCTAACAAGTATATTACAATTTGTGTTACAATGTTTCTTTGGTGTTTATGGTTCAATTTGTTAAAGGAATAGTTAATCCAAAAATGCAAATACTGTCAACACCCTCATGTTGTTCCAAATCTGCATGACTTTCTTTTTTCTGTGAAACATAAAAGAAGATAGTACTTGAAGTTGAAACAATTACGACACAATTTTTGGGTGAACTATCTCTTGAACGGTTAATGTTAGTTATGTATCACAAACGAACAGTTTATACAGCATATATGATAATTCATCTATGACTACGTTCACACTGTCAGTTTATGGGATTGACAACCGCATTTACTTACAGGTGTGAGTCTCGAGATGTCCTGTTCACACAGCAGCTTACAGAATCATCTCGAATAATTTCTGTATAAACGTGCAACTGGATTCCCGTATTCCTTACTAGTAACTATAGCAACAGTAACCAAAGTGATATCAAAGATGGCGACGTCCTGACACGACAAGAGTCCAATTGAGCCACGAGTTAAGTCATCAAACCTTAATTAACCGACAGAAAGCTTTTATATTTGAGTGAAGAGCGGAGCATTTGAGCCGCGCTCAAAACACAAAACTGACGGGAGCAGCTCCGGTGGAGACAAGCAGCTCATTTCTCCGCCACTGTAAGTTACCGAAACCATAAATGTAAGCACGCAACACACGATAGATGCGCGTT
This sequence comes from Labeo calbasu, assembly GCA_019740295.1. NCBI lineage: Eukaryota > Metazoa > Chordata > Actinopteri > Cypriniformes > Cyprinidae > Labeo > Labeo calbasu. The sequence goes on from JAHKKF010503300.1 coordinate 16,046, forward strand.
TGTGCGGCAGAGCAGCTCTTTCGCACTGAATGACGTTATGGACAACTAGTTGTCCATAACACAGGCTGTGTGTTCCGGTCACACGGCGTGTGTGTTCCGAGAATGCGCTTATGAGTCCTGGAATTTTACGGGTGTGAGTTCGGTTACATAATGCGGTTGTCACACCCGTAAATAACCGTACTGTGTGTGAACGTAACCGTGTAGGCTACAGGGCCATATTCTGCTGCTGTGTGAAGATGGCCAATAATAATCTATAATCTGTTAATTTATATTTCTAATTAAATGTAACCCTGGACCACAAAACCAGTCATTAGGGTCAATTTTGAAAAATTGAGATTTATACATAATCTGAAAGCTGAATAGATACGCTTTCCACTCATGTATGGTTTGTTAGGATAATATTTGGTTGAGATACAACTATTTGAAAATCTGGAATCTGAGGTTGCAAAAGAAGTATTGAGAAAATCACCTTTAAAGTTGTACAAATAAAGTTATTAGCAATGAATATTACTAATCAAAAATCAAGTTTTGATATATTTACTGTAAGAGATGTACAAAATATCTTCATGGAACATAGTCTTTACTTAATATCCTAATGATATTTGTCCTAAAAGAAAAAATCGATAATTTTGACCCATACAATGTTTTGTTGGCTATTGCTACAAACATATCAGTGCTACGACTGCTTTTGTGGTCCAGTGTCACAAATATATTGAACTGATACTAAGTTAATATAAGTATGCTATTGTTCATTGTTCATATTTGTTCAGAATACATTAATTATAGTCAATATACACTCTTAAGACATTTTAAAATTGATAAATGCTAAAATAAACACTTAAATAATACTAAATATTGTTTTACTAAAATATATTGTTATTATATTGAGCCTTTTATCACTTTACAATCACACTGTTACACTTTTATCATGTAATGATAACTAAGATTGACGGTAGCGGCGTCCCTGTCAACTTGCTGTGTAGACTAAAATATGTTGCACAATTTGACTTGAATTCCAATGAATTATGTTAGAGAAAAGAGAGAGTGAGAACATGACATGCAGTTTCACTTCCATGTTTTAAGCTCCCTCTCCTCTTGTAACATCAGTAATTATCAACATTTTGAAGTGTGTCCAGTTACAGAGTGAAAGTGAGCTGCTCTGGAAAGGATATGAAACTTCCTGTGCAGACCAAGAGCCGGGTTGCAGGTGCCCTGTTAGGATCCGTCTGGCTCTGGAATCCGGGGCCTGTTCCGCGAAACCACAGATAAAGCGCACATATAAAAAAGAATCTTTTTACAATGGCCAAGAAATGTTTGCCATTAAACATCCCTCATGTGTCTGAGCCATTAGAAGGAGCTGGCGGCCAAACAGATGTTTCGCTGGCTGTAGCATGAGCTCTGGCATCTTCCGTCCCCGTTCCCGCTCCGCTTCCTCCTGCAGTTGTGCGAAGCCTCCAGAGAGCTCGCTGGGGCAGATGAGAAACGGATCAGCGTTGTACAACTGCTAGAGTCATTCGAGTCACCCCCCCGCCAAAAACGACTCTTCTCTAGCTCTAGCTCTCCCAGAGGAGCAAAGTCGACCTCCCGCTTTTGTGGCCGATAACCTTCTTTCCTGTGTGAAGTAATGCTGGTGATAAAAATCTCATAAGCCTAGTGATGCTGTCATCCTACGCCGTGGGTCCCTCTTCCACAATCTGTTTATGATAGGCACTGCATATCTCACCATCTAATTAGCTTTGCAGACGAGCGCAGTCAGCACCGTGAGACTGACAGCTTGAATAAAAAAACATGGAGTGATTCTAAATGTTTGCAGCTGTCTTGCGCTGTGGCCTGCGTGTAAAATCTCAACCTATCCGCACTCTGTCCGATTTCGTAACAGCCTGTAGTACAATGTGTTAGCGTAGGACGAACTGGCAGCGCTTCTCTTTCTGTTTGTGTACCGCATCAAGTGGCTGTTTTGTTTACAAGATAATACATTTTCTGGCCCCCTGCTGTCGTAAACAAAATCTAGTTGTCACAGCTTGGCGGTTAGTTTTCATACTCAACTCAAGTTTGAAAGTTCTTCCAGCACTCGGCCTCGAATAAACTCTACTATATTTTTAGCTTAGAGTTGTTAAAAATAAAGAGAATGTGAGTGAAAATTAAAAAAAATAAACTCTGATTTTTTCAGTTTCAAAAGCAAAGAAATAATTAAGTAAATTTACATTGTTTACAATTACAGTGTTTCTTTGCTTTTGAAACTGTCTGGCAAAATCAAGCAAAAGAAAATGTGACCCTTGACCACAAAAAACAGTCATAAGGGTCAGTTTTTTGATATTGATATTTATACATCATCTGAAAGTTGAATAAATGAGCTTTCCATTGATATATAGTCTAGATTGTTAGGATAAGACAATATTTGGCCGATTTAAAAATCTGGAATCTGAGCGTGCAGAAAAATCCAAATATTGAGAAAATCGCCTATAAAGTTGTCCAGATGAAGTTCTTAGCAATAAATATATTACTAATCCAAAATTTAAGTTTTGATATTTATGGTACAATAAATTTACAAAATATCTTCATGGAACATGATCTTTACTTAATTTCCTAATGATTTTTGGCATAAAAGAAAAATCGATACATTTATTGGCCATTGGTACAAATATACCTGTGCTACTTATGACTGGTTTTGTGGTCCAGGGTCACAAATATGGTGTGAAAGAAAGTACTAAACTGAGCATATTGAGCCTTTTTTAGTGATGTTCAAAACTTTTAAAGTTAACCTCTTTAAAAAAAAAAAGTCCTGTAAAAATATCCAGTATCTTGAAACTTGTCACTAGTAATAGTTAAATTTTAAATTCTGCAAATATTTTAGCTGTTTGACAATTGAATATAGTTGTTTATAGACTGTTTGTCGACCATGTTTATACTTGAGTCAGATTTGTCCCTGTTTAGAAATGCTTTTTATAATATCTACACAAGTACAAATATGGACTATAACTGTGTCTACACTGAAATGGGTGTGTTGGCATGTAAAAGTTAGCGTAATCTGAGCTTATTTTGGCTTGTGGATTCACTAAAATGGACTAAAAGTGCAGAGATTTAAGTCATTGTGACCTGTGAGAACTGTGTTTTATACTTCAGGTGTTTAAATGAAATTTCTAACAAGTAAAAAGTATCTTTTGGTGATGTAATTGTGTTAGAAGTGTTCCGTTTCGATAGTAAAGTACGAATTCCTCCAAATAATGCTTAAGTATAGTAATGAAGCACGATTAGTCAAGTTCTTTACAGCCCTGCTGAAGCCTCCAGCAGGGTTACGGCAAAGAAGCGGTGATCAATATGAATTTTTGCACTTTTGCACTTGCGTTCTTATCCCTTTTCTTTAATCAAAGCCAAAGTATAAAGAAAGCTTGAGAGTTGATTTACTGCACGGGCCTGTCGCTCTTTATCAACTTTCTCAATGGGAAGAGACAAAAGTCCGAGAGCCCCCAGAGCTCAGGGAAGACTGGGCCAAATGGCCTCTAATGGTCGCCTTTTTCTAGTCGTGATTTAGATGGTGGCCCAGTCCGCGGCTCACCCAGCATTCCCCTCTCCTCCATTCCGGGGTGCCGTAAGTGTGGGGTTACGAAGAGCATAAAGCTACCCACCGTCTGCATTCTTCCCGGGCCCACTGGCCTGTCACAGTCTGCCCCTGATTTAAGGCATTCCACTACAGTGGCCTCTATAAATTTTAAAACTAATTCGCTCCTCTACGGGGCTTTCTGTTTTTGTAACAGGCCCTCGGCTCGACGAGGCCACTGACACTTTTATGAAGTGCTCCAAATGAGAGTCAGATTAAAGGTGGCCCCCTTAATGCAAGAAGCCTGTGAGGAGCGAGCGCGAGAGAGAGAAGGGAGTCTGATGTAAACGTATCAGAGAGAAATCAGCATGGTACAGACTGATACCTACCCTGACCAGGAGTGATTTATTCGTGCCAGTTTTAGGGGAGATGCAGAGTGGGAGTGACTGCGGCAGCTTGAACCGCCTCCAAGTCAACTGGCATTTTATACCTGTTCTAAAGTAAACACGCCTCTTGGTTTACAGCCAATTAAATAGTACTTAAGCCTGTAAGTTTACATTAGTAAACATGTTGGAGAGTTTGAGGAGGCCCAGGGCCTCGGTTCACTTCGAACCGGACGTCTTCCTCTATGCAGATGACAGGAAGAGCAAATGTAGATGCTTTAACACCTTATCTGTCAAGTACCATAAGTCTTCAACTGAATATTGAAATCACTCTTGCCTCGTGTGTATGTTGTGTGCTTTGAAAACAATTAGTGTGCATAGGGAAAGATGTATTTTCCTTTTCTTCTTTATCGAGCTTGAAAAATCCATCTTTTGGAATCTGAGGCGGTTGTTTTACGGGCCGCTTCTTTTAACGCATCACCAGAGCCAGAGTGCGGCCCGTGTTTTATGATCTCGTAAACGAGCAGTGATGTTGTGAAATGTGTGTCGGTGTGTATCTCCGCATTTGTGTGTGTATGTATGCAGTTCTATCTGTGTGCGCATTTGTGTGTGTGTGATAGGGATTTATCTTTCCTTTCCCCTTTCCCCCACCTCTTTCTGTCTGGTTGCTGGATCACTCCCAAGAGAGTGATATTGGGCAGCCCTGCAATAGCACACGGTTCCCAGAGATTCCTCTCACATCACAACCATGAAACACACAGGGGGAGAAACACTGTCTCTTTTAATTCTGTGCATCATCATGAAGTTACTAACTAACTCACTATAATTCCTCATGGGTCCAAAGATGCACATTTTGTGGATGGTGTTTGACACATTCAGCATTAAAAGGCTTAATTCTTATGCAAACAGTTGTCTTGTTTTGTTACATCAAGTTTAAGTTGTGGTGGACGAAGTATCCAAATCATAAGTAAAAGAAGACATAGAACACATAGAGTAGAGCTTATAGTATATGATCTGATTCAATAGATTCAGCAAAAAAGAACTGGCTCAAAACAATCATTCGTTCACAGTTTCAATGTTATTTTAGTATCACTAAAGTATTATAGTTTCGATTAATATTTGGATTTTTTTGGTACATTTTTAGTTTAAGTTTTAGTAATTTTGTTGCGTTTGTGACTATTTTTAATATGTTAATATATATATATTTTTTTATTATTATTATTTCAGTTTTAGTTAACTTAAATTCAGTAAACTAAATCAAAATGAGAATTGTAGCTAAAATAAAAAATGTTTTTTTAGTGCCTTGTTTCAGTAAATGCTCACAGTTTGTTGCTGTCCATCACTGATTTAAAGTTGTTGTTGTTGTTGTTGTTTTGAAAGGGTGCCTCAAACTAAACTATATTTTTTTTCTTCTCTCCCTGTAGATTTTTATTAATAACGAATGGCATGATTCTGTGAGCGGTAAGGTCTTCAGCACATACAACCCGGCTACAGGAGAGAAGATTTGCGACGTCCAGGAAGCAGATAAGGTGTGTGTGTGCTTTCTTAGCATGCTAGTGTGTTTGTCAGCAAAGTGTGTATTTGGTAATTGGTCAAACCATTGCCAGAAACAGGTTTGGCACAATTGCTCTGCTGGACTACATTTAGTCGTCCAGCACCGCTATTGTGCTTCTCACTTTCAGCCTTCACTCAGCATGAATAAGCATCCAGAATTGAAAGAGAGGGAGGGTGGGAGGGGGCTGTAGTTCAGTCTAATGTGGTTAAGCAAGCTAGAGGCTGTAGTTCCTCTCTGTAAATCAGGCAGAAAGTGTGGAAAACCCCAATGGATACAGGAAACAGAGACCCCCTCAACGTGCAACTGGGGAAGTCATTGAGACTCATCCGGAATGAATGGATTTCATTTGTCCCAGAGGTGGACAAACACCTGTTTACAGGATAAGGTTATATCATTAAATGCTCTCTTGTTTCTATCTCTCTCCATCTATTCGGTCCCCTTTCTTTGCTTTTCTCCTAGGCTGATGTGGACAAAGCCGTGCAGGCTGCACGTTCGGCCTTCTCTCTGGGTTCAGTATGGAGGAAGATGGATGGATCTGAACGTGGGAGGCTGTTGTTTAAGCTAGCTGACCTGGTGGAAAGAGACAGTGCCTACCTTGCTGTGAGTACTTTAACCAACACTTGCCAGATGCAAACACTAAACTTCTAAATGTGTGTTGGGGATCTTTTTAAAATGCAGTTCTGGATATAATGCAACCTTTACGTTAACACGTGGGGCATCGTTTTTGCTCTTTATAGACTATAGTGCTGTCACAAATATATGTTTTATTACCAGGATATTTATTCCAATATTCCAAATGTCTTCAGGTAGAGACATTGTTTTTGCACCTTATACCAAAACAATATATTAAACACAGCACTTTTTTGCAGGTTTTAAAGGTGATATATAATAAAAATCTGACTTTCTCCATGTTTAAGTGCTATAATCGGGTCCCAGGTGCACCTACCATCACAGAAAACGTGAAAAAGAACAACCCGGTATTTTTTTTTTGGTAAGCCTTTTTCTGCAAGCTTGTGAAAAAATGAGCCGCTCAAATTTTTCTTCCCCCTGACATAGAAAGAGGGTCTTATTATAAAATTACCGGCCCTTAATCTGAAGTTTCCACCCACTGCGCCGCCATTGTTTTTTTTACAAGTGACAACAGTGTACCAGTTCTAACACCATGGCAAAAGTTCAAGCAAAGCATGCTAACTGTTCTGTCATTGGCTGCACAGATGAGCACAGAACACCATTTAGAGTCCAAGCCTCAGAGAAGACAAAAGAGCAGTGGATTTATTGATTTCTTTACTGTATGTTACGCTGCTGCTACACTGATTTAATAAAAACATGCGGTTTCTTTTCAGCTGTTTACCTTTACAAACATAACTGACTGTCTTTGTAACTCGTGTGTTTTTAACATAAACATTTGACAGTTTAAGCACAATAAGACATGAAAGAGAGTTTAGTACTTTTAGTTCTCACATGCGTTGTGACAGCTGCTTTCTGCGCGCATGCTTCGGATGTGTGTTCTCAGAAAAGCGTATATCAGAAGTTTAAATCGATATGGCTTTAAAAAGCATGATTTCATTGAGATAGACATGATAATCAAAACCAAACTGATGTTTTTCAGCAAAGTATCTGAGCTATGAGCTGCAAAGGCACAGCCCTATTCTGGATAAGGGGGTGGGGAGCAGCAGCTCATTTAAAGAGACATGCACGAAAACAGTGTTTCCGCCTTCACTCAAAATAGGCATTTTGAATGATAATACATAATCTGTGGAGTATTACACATTCTGGGGACACCTGAGACTTGTGTTACATCTTGTAAAAAGGAGCATAAAAGGTCTCCTTTGAAGATCCTGCATTGTGTTTTTAGATTTCCTTTATATATCTGATAATTGGTTCTATGTGTTCTGCCCATTTAGAAACAAAATGCCTGACCCATGCTCTCTTTGTTGACATCAGTCTTGACTCCCTCATAACTATCACCTTCACTCACGAACCAGTAGTCATCTGGCCAGACTTAAACCAAGTCTCGTTCTAGTCAGTGCCAGTTTTCAGTGAGTGAGAATCAGATTTAACAGGACAGACCTATCTGAGCAGACAAAGACGCTCACAACAATAAGCAAGTGTCTAATGAGTGGGCCTGTCTGTCTGCCTCAGGCTTATTGAAGCTTCATGGCAGGAGCCGTAGGAGTTGTTGTTTTTCTAACAGTTTTGATTTGACGTGCAAATGTCTGAAACCCATGATGATGACGACACATGACCTTTGGGCGCTAACGATCACTTAGGTTAAGAGCGAAACGTAAAAGAGAGGTATTGTTCCGTTCTGTGAAGCGCTTCTCCGGCGTTCTTCCGCCCTGGACATCTGCTTTCACTTCCCACTCACGGAGATGTGTCTAAAGAGACAGATTCAGAAACAAAAGTGCTATGTTTGTACATGTAGCTCTCCGAAGCACGCTGTAGCCATTTTGAGTAAATCTCTTTCATATTACAGTTTAGACTTTGTCTTAAATGGACTGAAACAACAGATTTTCTCTATCCAGCTCTGAACAAGTGTCGGAGCAAATTGCTTTGAAAGAGAAATGTGACGTCCATGTGGTTACGATCACTCTTTATATCAATCTAATCCCACGTCGATAAGAAATCATGGCTAGCTGACACAGAGATAACAAAGTCAGGTCTCTGGTGATGCCTATATGAGTATCATGTTTCCTAGGGGAGCAGATGTAAGTGTGTGCTTTAGATATGCTTAGTCTGAATGCAGCATGGGGGGTGTCAGGTTTAATCTCTATGAGTGATTTTTCATCACACACCCACACTCTCATCTTCCTTCTCTCCTCCCAGACCCTGGAGTCTCTGGACACTGGGAAACCTTTCCTATCATCCTTCTTTGTGGATCTTCAGGGAACCATTAAAACTTTTCGATATTTTGCTGGATGGGCAGATAAGATCCACGGTTCCACGATTCCGACTGGTAAGCTGATGCTCATCCTGTCATAAATCCTCACCGTAGAATTAGGCAGCATGCAAATTATGGGGGAGTTTAAAGGGGTGGGAGGTCTGACCACCCTAAGGACATCAAAGGATATCAAAACAAAAGTTTGTTAAAAGTCTTAAAAGTAGATTATAGACATTTTTAAGCATTTTAGTAACCACAAACGTTAAATGCAAAGTTTCACCTCACAGCAGACAGGCATTCACAAACAGAAATAAAGAAAGCAGTGGATACTTTTTGTGGGATAAAACAGAAAATATAAGTACTGTAATTATTTGACATTTCATTTTAGATTTACAAAAAAAAAATAATAATAATAAAATATATATATATATATATATATATATATATATATATATATATAATAAATATATATAATATAATACTGAAAATAAATCTATAACATAAATCCACAAAAATACTAAGCAGCACAACTGTTTTCAACATTGGTAATAATATGAAATAGTTCCGGTCCTTGACTCTGATTGGTTGAGCTGTCCTAAGCTGTTGTAAATTACTAACAAAAATACACTTTTGTTTACGTCTGTGTGTTGCTCGGCAACCACTTTGATGCAACCATAACCGGTTCTGAGGAACTAAATTGTTTGGCGAAAGAATAATTTTTTTATTAATATCAGTACACTTTTTTTGCTTTGTTTAATTCTGTGAAACCATACTACTTAAATGGAATAACCGTTTTCTAAAAGCAATAATCCCTGTGAAGCCATAGTTTACAGTGGATTTATAACAGCTAAGGGGGTTTTAGGCACTTTACTTTGCGTTGTGCCTAACAACGCCGCTTAGCTGTTATAAACTCACTGTAAACCACAGCTTCTTGGGGCTTATTGCTTTATTATAAAACGGATAGTTCCGATCCTTGATTCTGATTGGTTGAGCCACGTTGTAAATTACTCTACAAACAATCACTTTTGTTTACTTCTGTGTGTTGCTTGGTAAACACTTTTTTGCAACCACAACTGTATCTGAGGAACTACATTGTTTGGTGGACAAATACTGTTTTTTCATTACACTTTATTTGCTCTGTTTTATTTTGTGAAACCTGTTTTATAAAAGCAATAAGTTTATAAAAGGTAAGGGGGTTAACAACGCCCTTTAGCTGTTATAAACTTACTGTAAACCACAGCTTCACAGGGCTTATTGGCTTATTGCTTTATTTTAAAGGAATACTCCCCTTTTTTTGAAAATAGGCTAATTGTACAACTCTGTTAAACAGTTGAGTTTTACTGTTTTCGAATCCATTCAGCCGATCTCTGGGTCTGGCGGTAGCACTTTTAGCATAGCTTAGCATAGATCATTGAATCTGATTAGACCGTTAGCATCTCGCTCAAAAATGACCAAAGAGTTTTGATATTTTTCCTATGTAAAACTTGACTCTTCTGTAGTTACATCATGTTCTAAGACCGACGGAAAATAAAAAGTTGCTTCTAGGGCGTTATAGCTAGGAACTATACTCTCATTTTGGCGTAATAATCAAGGAACTTTGTTGCCATACCATGGGTGCAGCAGGCGCAATGATATTACACAGCGCCTGAAAATAGGCTAACTTCCGTCAACATAGGGAGACTATTTTCAGGCGCTGCATGATATCATTGCGCCTGCTGCACCCATGGTACAGCAGCAAAGTTCCTTGATTATTACGACGAAATTAAAGTATAGTTCCTAACCATATCGGTCTAGTAAATCACAACTTTTTATTTTCCGTCGGTCTTAGTACACAATGTAACTACAGAAAAGTCAAGTGTTAAATAGGAAAAATATCATTTCATATCATCGGTCATTTTTGAGCTAGATGCTAATGGTCTAATCTGATTCAGTGATCTATGCTAAGCTATGCTAAAAGTGCTACTGCCAGACCCGGAGATCAGCTGAATGGATTTGAAAATGGTAAAACTCTGTTCTTAAAAGTGTTCTTTTAAGCACCAAGTCAGCATATTAGAATGATTTCTGAAGGGTCCTGTGATACTGAAGGCTGTGGTACTGGCTGTTGAAAATTCAGCTTTGCTGTGACTGTAATAAATTATTTTAAAATAGAAACGCATTTTAAATTTGCAATTTTAATTCACAATATATATAGTTTTTACTGTATATTTGAAATGTAATGCAGTTTTGGTGAGCTTAAAAAAAATATTTCAAAATCGTTGAAAAAGTGTATATTCGTTATTAAATTTTGGGGTTGTCATGTTCCATTTTCAAAATCACATAATGTCACTGATATAAAATGTATGATTACAAAAGCTGTTGACACGGCAGTGCAGAAGCAGACGTAGACACAGGCGCAATAGATTGGAAACTGTCATTATGTGACTGCAGACCAGACCTTTAGGAACAGGCCCATCCTAGACATTTTAGGAATTAGGAAGTTTGACCTTGAGCAGAGAGACCACAGCTCTAAGCCGGGGCAAAGCTGTGTTTTCTCTGAGGCCTGCAGGAGATGTTGTGGGGTTATGAAGGTGCACTGAGGGTAAACAGACGAGGTCCCGTAACAGTTATAAATCTGAGTGCTAATGGCCGCCCTCCTGTGGAGCGCTGCCATCGGTGGAGCACAGTGACAGCTACGGGGCTGGGGGGCACTACGGGGCACGGGGGGGCACTGGGGGTCTGTTCTGGCTAATTTAGTTGTTTGAAAGGAACGCGGCAGGGAGCCTGGAGACTACGGGACAGCAGTAGACTTGCAGCTCTGATGTCACGGTGCAGCCATTAGTGTGCAAGTATGTGTGCGCGGGGGAGATCGTGGAGCCGCCCTTCAGGGCCCCCCTGTCACATGGGCCACACGGGTTAGAGGGAATCGAGAGAGGTGTCCGCCGTCGGGCGTCCATGTAATTATTGTGCATTCCAACACTGTCTGTCACCAGCGTTGCGCTCTAATACGGTCCTTTATACAATGCACACACTCCAATCGTTCTTGTATTTGATAATGTCCCCCTCATATTCACTCTCTCATTTTACACAAACAAGCGCCCATGCTGCTACATGCTGTTATGATACGATTTTCACAGCAGGAGAAATAAAAATGAAGAATGGAGGGGAAAAGCACTGTAAATCCCCCTGTCAATGCTGGAGCTCAGCACTGGGCCTTTGTTGTGTTGCTAAACCAAACTTGCATAGTGGGAACTCACAGTGATTTGCTTTATTTCATTTCCAATCTCATCCATAATAGAATTACAGCACAAACAAACAGAATGTGTGTTTTTGGCCTTCTCTTATCTGGCCACCAAGTGAGATGAATCACTGGCATGCCTCTCGTCCAGATGCTTTACGCCAACTGCATGTTTCCACAGCGAGGGATGGATAGATCGTACTCTTTTCCATGTAGCCGTAAGACAAAAACAGGGTCTTTTGTAGACAGTGATATGATCTAAAGCTCTGTTGACTGAAAACTCTTCAGTATAAATGTCAGCTCATTTATTTTCACCTTTTATTTAATTTTATTAGTCTTGATTTATTTTTTAAGCACAAGTATGAAGTGTACTTGACACCATTTTACCCTGGATTTACTGTATTCCTTTTGTTTTTTCTGTCACACAGATGGAGGCTATTTCACCCTTACCAGACACGAGCCCATCGGAGTTTGTGGACAGATCATTCCTGTGAGTGTTTTGGCCCTATTTTAGATTTTCCCTAATATTTTTTGCTTAAAAAATGGGGAGGTATTTGAACCCCTTAGTGAGGGATGACAGGCTTGTTTCTGGGAAAGCCCACTTTTCCTCAAAGTTGGCATGAAATTAAAATTCTGATGTAATAAATTCTTGTGATTGATATTATTGTGAATGATTCATCCACACATATTATTTTTGACCCCGTAGTTTTTAAATTAGTTTGTCATAACTCAATCTTCCGGTGAAACGACAGACTTATTTTTAGTGACATTTGATGGAATTCTCCGTTTCTCATTTATTCTGCTCAAACCCTTCCCTTTTTATAAAGTTCTGCGAACTTGCATTCAGATGCATCCGTGCAATCAACAAGCGATGGATTGAAGTCCTCACCCTAATTCGTTCAACTCAGATGTACTTTGCAATACTGCAGAAAATATCTGCAGCTATTTCCGTTACACTCTGTTACGCTTTAAAATACATTACACAGGTTACTGGAAGTGTTTGAGATTCCTATTAGTCACTGTATGGTTGGCAACAAATGGACTGGCAGGAGGAGGTCATGGCCAATGCCAGTGAGGCAGAAAAAGGAACTGAGAAATAATGGAAGAGAAAACCATGAGTATACTTGAAGGACGGAAATGATGAAGTCCTACCACTCTAGATCTTATCACATGACTTGGCATTGAGCATTGTTGGAGGATGACGGGCACAGATTACCAAACTGAAGTGATACCGAAGATGGTGTGAATCTGTTTCAGAATCATTCGGTTTCTAAATGAATGTGCAGGAGTCTGCACATTCATTAGTGAAGGAGTTATGCTCTTAAGAAACAATATGAGGTTGTCTGAACGAACTCCCACAGTAAGTTCCTGACCTATGTCTGTACAGTGGAACTTCCCCCTGGTGATGACAGCATGGAAATTGGGGCCAGCGCTGAGCTGCGGGAACACTGTTGTCCTGAAACCCGCTGAGCAGTCCCCTCTCACCTGCCTCTACATCGGTGCCCTGATCAAAGAGGTACAGCAAAATGATTACACAACATTGTTTTGAATGAAGGGAAAAAAACATGATGACATCTGTCAATCTATAAATTCATAATACAGCAGTAAAATGATCAAAGTCATACAAAAGCAACATCAACACACATTCATGCAAATAAGTGATATTTCATCAGTCGTTCGCCAGCGCACACAGACCTTTGTTGTTCTGCCTCTCCCTTTCTCTTAGATTCTCTTCTCTTCCTTTTGATGTTCTGTCCATCCTCTCTTCTACAGGGCCTGTAGGGAGGTCGGGGTGGGTCTGGATTCCCCCTCTACGACCTGTGGTGTTCTTGGCTCAGCTCTCGTCTAAAGCTTTTTCCTCTCATACTGTTTTCACAGGCTGGGTTTCCACCGGGAGTCGTCAATATTTTGCCAGGCTACGGGCCAACCGCGGGAGCCGCGATCGCTTCGCACATGGGCATAGACAAAGTGGCGTTCACAGGATCGACTGAGGTAATTTTCCTATCGGACAAATGGAAGAATCACACCCTCTTCCCTCATCCTCTTTTCCGCCGGTGTGACATAGACCCTATCTCGAATGACACTGATGTGGACTCGCAGGCATCAGTGAAGTCTGCAAACTGCAAAAATTGTACCTTTGAAGGGATAGTTCACCCAAAAATTTAAATTCTTTTATTAATTACTCACCCGAATGTCGTTCCAAACCCGTAAGACCTTTGTTCATCATCAGAGCTCAAATTAAGATATTTTTGATGAAATCCCAGAGCTTTCTGACCCTGCATAGACAGCAACACAACTGCCACGTTCAAGGCCCAGAAAGGTAGTAAGGACATCGTTAAAACAGTCCATGTGACATCAGTGGTTCAAAATTAATTTTTTGAATCTACAAGAATAGTTTTTGTGTGCTAAGAAAACAAAAATAAGGACTTTATTCAACAATTTTTTGCTCTTCCCTATCAGTTTTTGATGAGTGTTCACAGGAGTACTTTCGTAAACACAGGTCGACTGACCTGAGAATAAAGTAATTATTTTTGTTTTCTTTGCGATTTCATCAAAAAAATCTTAATTTGTGCTCCCAAGATGAATGAAGGTCTTGTGGATTTGGAACGCCATGAGGGTGAGTAAGTAATGACAGAATTTTCATTTTGGGTGAACTATCCCTTAAAGGGTACAACAGCAAGGGACAACTTTGTACTTTATTTCTCCTAAAAGGTTCATAGTAGTACCTTAACGGCCCCAACATACTTGCAACAAAGAACTTTCATTCTTCGCTTACGGGTAAAACAAAGAACGCAACAAAAATGAACGCAGTGAGAAAACATCAGATAAGAAAGCGTGTGATTATAGCGATGTGGATATGTTTACTCTTGTCTGACCTCAGAGGACTGAACAGAATAAATGGACAGGAGATTTTCATGTCAAAACAAAGCACCTTTTATGTAAGCCAACGGTAGTTTGAAGGTGTTTACCAGCCAGAACTTTGGCAAGCTGTTTCAAACACCTGAAACAAACTCCATTTTGGCCTGATTTTGTTTAAAATTAGGTCACACCAGTTCTTCCCTGTTGAAAAAACAGCATATGCTAGTTAGGTAAGCTGGTCCTTAGTTGGTCATGAGCTAGTTTAAGCTAGTTATGACCTGGTTTAAGCTGGTCATGTGCTGGTCCTTAGCAACTAGCTCCTGCTCAGGACCAACTAAAGACCATCTTAAACCAGCTCAAACCAGCTACCATGCTTCAAAACATACCTAACCAGCATATGCTGTTTTTTTTTCAACAGAGTTCAATTCCACTTGATGCATATTAGGGCCTTCAGAGTATCTATTACTACTTTAAGGTACTAATAAGCACCTTTTAGAGGTGGATATAGAAGAGTACTGCCACTTGTGACAAGCTACTGTACCCCTACAGGTACAATATTTTTGCATTTTTTCTGACAGTGAAGGGTTAGTGCATTTATACCCCATTACTGTGGGTGACTATAATGAGAAGCCTGAGGAAGCTGTGTTTATAGGGGGGTCTGTCTGCTGTCTCATACTACACACGCTCTGCTCAGCGGACCACCTGGCTTTCCGAAATCATTTCTAATAAACGGGTTTTCGGTGGAAGTGGGAATGAGATGTTGATCCACAGGTGGTCTGTCATAAGCACAGAACAAAAGAAGAAATGGACACCATGCCCCCGCTTCATATGTACTGTTAATGTCTTGCCAGTCTGGTTGGACACCTGAGTTCATTTACGCTTTATAAGTGTCCTGTGCATACTGTATAATGACTCCCCTCTCTATTGAGCTCTACGCATCAGACAGTTACACTGTGGCCCCGGAGGAAAAATGACTCTTTGAAGCCAACTGTATAAATTTAATAGAAAACCAGGGACTGAAAATAGGCACCATGTTAGGCACAGAGAATTTAGCGCTTGAAAACAGGCCTCACTGACGGCGACATAACTCTGCTGTGACAGCGTATTTTAAACAGTGATTATTTCTAGCTACACTTGCCCCGCTGGTAAGAACCCTTAAGCCCTTTATTCAATTACAGCCTCTCGTAAATCGAAATATTTCAGTGTATGTTTTGATCTGTTCTTACACATGCAGCATGTTATTAATTGAAGTGTATTTTGTGATGTTTAGAATAGACAGAGCTAAGGCTTATGATGGCATTAGCTTGACCGGAAAAGTGAGTTTGTTTACATGCCCGGTTATAATTGAGCTACAGTGGGTTTTTACCTTAGTGGAGCAACAGTCTTCATCTGTCTGTTTAAGAATACATGAATATATGAAGGATTAAATACACAAATTACCTGAAAAGAAGCACATGATGTGTACAATCACGTTAGCTGGGTTTGTTATTCTAGCAAACTGTAATGATTTCAGTAATTTACTGAACTTTTGAAGTGCATGTACACTACTGTTCAAAAGTTTTGGGTCAGTAAATTCTTTTCAAGAAATTAATACTTTTATTTAGCAAGAGTTTGTTAAATTAATTAAAAGTAACAGTTAAAACATTCGTATACATGTTAATATTAAACAAATCTATTTCAAATAAATGGTTAAAATAAATGGTATCACTTTACAATAAGTTATTTGTTAACATTAGTTAATGCATTAACGAACATGAATGAACAATGAACAATACATTTATTACAGTATTTATTCATTTGTATTAAAGTTAGTTAACAAAAAGTTGTTCATGTTAGTTCAAAGTGCATTACCTAATGTTAACAAACACAACTTGTGATTTTTAATAATGCATTAGTAAATGCTGAAATGAACATTAACTAAGATTAATAGATGCTGTAGAAGTTTCCAAAAACATATGAAGCGGGACAACTGTTTTCAACATTGATAATAATAATACAAGTTTATGAGCACTTATTCAGCACATCGTAATGATTTCCAAGGAATCACTTAAGATATTAAAAGTAATGGCTGTTGAAAATTCAGCTTTGCCATCACAGAAATACATTATTTTCTAAATATATTAACATATAAAACACTTATTTTAAATTGTAATATTTCACAATGTTACCGTTTTGCAATGTTTTTGAACAAATAAATGTGAGCATAAGAGACATCCTTGAAAAATATTACAAACTCTGACCTCAAACGTTTGAACGGTAGTGTGAGTGTACTTGGTGTTTATCTTTATTGTTAAAGAAACAGAATTGCGTGTGGCTCTGTGTGTGGACATAAGACTTCTCAAACAAACAGAAGTGTGTTGTTTCATCCGAAAACAAACTAATCTTGTGTCCTTGAAAAGCACTTGTTGAAATGCAGCAGATGTTTCTTTTTGTGGGAAATGACAGTTAAGTAATTTCCCAGTTCTCTGCTATTTTGATGACTGCGATGACTATTTCTTTCCTTTAAATCAAAATGTCATTGATAAAGCAAGAATGCAGTGACTGAGAAAGAAACATCAACAGGCCACACAAATCCTCAAATGATCATAGCGTCACTGTGAAAGCAGTCCCAACCCACCCGTCTTCACCCACACTTCCACTGACTGACTTTCACAGGAAACTCATCACTATACACCCCACCCTCTCGCCCTTCCTCTTCGCTGGCTGCGGCCACACAGGGTTTTGCTCCTCTCCTCTCGTCAGCACCGCTGCTGTGGGTGTTGCTGAGCTCTAATCTGGACTTGATTAGGCATCCCAGATCTCTCATGCTGTGCGTGTGTGTACATACACAGACTCTGAGTCACTTCAGCCGTGTATAAGGGAGGACTAGGCCAGGGGTGGGTGGAGGGACAAGGGAGTGAGGCATTCTAGTGTATGGTGTATGACCTGCCCAGTGCTGCTATTTGTGGAGCATGTGTGCATTGACAAGTGCGCAGTGTGATTTCTTTTTCATCTCATATGAATCAAAAACCACATTTTAAATGGGTTTAAACATTTTATACATTTGTTTTATTAGTAGTAGTATAATTAATATTAGACTACACAAATTGTGACCCTGGACCACAAAACCAGTCGTAAGTAGCCACGGGTATATTTGTAGCAATAGCCAACAATACATTGTATGGGTCAAAATTATACATTTTTCTTTTAGGCAAAAAATCATTGGTATATTAAGTAAAGATCATGTTCCATGAAGATCTTTTGTACATTTCCTCATGTAAATATATCCAAACTTCATTTTTAATTAGTAATATGCATTGCTAAAAACTTTACAGGTGATTTTTTTTTTTTTTTTTTTTTTTCCCACCCTCAGATTTTCAAAAAGTTGTATCTCGGCCAAATATTGTCATATCCTAACAAACCATGCATCAATAGAAAGCGTATTTATTGGAAAGCTTTTAGATAATAAATCTCAGTTTCAATGACTGGTTTTCTGGTCCATGGTTACAATTATGGTCATGACTGCAGACCAACCAGGAGTAACTAAACATTGCGGCACTAGTAACTTAACATTTTTTGATTTAAAAAATTTTTTCGGTAACACTTTACTTAAAACCTTTATAATGCCATGTAAAGGTTATCAAAGGGTATAATGCATTGTAATTAATCATAATGTGTGTTCTAATACATTTATCTCTTCAATTTAAGTTCAATTTAAAATATTTATTTATTCAAAAACAGAAAAAGAGTGAATTATGAATTTTGGGCATAAATATTATTGGATTGTTATACATCAGTATGACTTTTTTAAGTAAATTAATACTTTCATTCAGCAAGGATGCATTTAATTGATCAAAAGTGACAATAAAGACATGTAAATGCTGTTATAAAAGATTTTTTCAATAAATTTCAAATAAATGGTTGATCTTTCTATGAATCAGTTTCCAAAATAGTATTAAGCAGCACAGCAGTTTTAAAAAGTGGTAATAATCACAAATCAGCATATTAACATGATTTATGAAGGAACGTGTGACACTGAAGACTGGCGTAATGGCTGCTAAAAATTCAGCTTTGACATCACAAAAATAAATTGCATTTAAAAAAATGTTTACAGTTTACATGTTTGATAAAATACACGCAGTCTTAGTGACACTACAGTAATACTTATAATACTCTTCATTAAAAAAATCTTACCAACCTAAAACATTAAATCAGTGGTGTATATTTTTTAAAAATCACTGCCGTTTTGTAGCCTAAATGTTAGGAGCTTGTAGCGTAGCTGGCCACTTTTTCAAAAGAGTAGTTTTGCTAGCATAACTACTTCAAATTATGACGTTCTTGTAGCTTGAAAAACTAAAGCAGCTTTCCTAAACTGAGACAAACTCGTATACGTATAGTATCTGTGAGAAGTAGGCATTTACATTCGTGCAAAGAGTCTAGCTTTCATTTTTCCACTGAGCGAGAGTGTCAGAGGGAACTGAGGAGGATTGTTTTCCCTTCGTCTTCTCCCTCTCCCTTTCTCTTTCCGCTATCTGATGGAAAACAGATAGAGAAAATATTCACTGTCAGTAAGTATGTTTTGCGGAAAGGAAAAATGTACAAATGTTTGTTTATGGTTAGGAGTGCTGTTCACCAGACTCTAAAGCGCTGAATTGGCTGCGAAGAGTGCGATGGCTTTTCTCACACACACACACACACACACACACACACACACACGTGCAGTTGGAAAAGAATAGTTTGACGTGAGCATAATGTTCTCTGTGATGTGAAGCAAGGCCACGGACAGCAGCTGTGCGATGTCTGCAGTGCTTACACAGGCCTGAACAGCATGTAAGATGAGAGCCAGTCCAGCGCTAATGTGAAACTTTAGGTGAAAAGAAGTGTGAAATTCAGCTGGAAGAGAACAGATTCAGGGAAGAGCAGCAAACGACATGGAATTATCAAACAGTAGGCTTGTTAAAACGAAAACGTGCTCCTTAAGCTCGGAGAAACCAGAAGCAGACCAATAATCACTACACATGCTTTCATTTATGCACTAACAAAGCCAATAAATGCATTTTAAAGGTCTGTTATTTTGTGGCTCCAAACAGTGTCGAGCATCCTACACAAACCGGTTCTTCCTGTTCTCGATTAACCGGCTGATACTGTTGCGTTAAGGACATTCCATTCTCTTTGTATGCACTAATAGATATTTAAGATGTGAGCCGAATCTCACGGGCCTGATAATGGTGCTGGTTGCCTTGTTGAAGAGGGGCTTCTCATGCGGCAGGATTTATTAATGACAGCATCCCACTGATGTTGAGATTTAGTAAGGCTCCTCTGCGACGTCCCGGTGATTAAAGCAGCTCTTCTCTCTCCACAGGTAGGCAGGCTGATCCAAGAAGCAGCAGGAAAGAGCAATCTGAAGAGAGTCATGCTAGAGCTCGGGGGAAAGAGTCCCAACATCATTTTTGCAGATGCTGATTGTAAGTATTCAGACACTGTTTTACGGCTGCCCTCCTGTTGTCCCACCTCAACAGTTTGTGCACAGGTGCTACTCTCTGTCACTTGACATCAAAGACCTTCAGTGATCTTTCAGAGCTGCGTCTGGGCAGAAAAATGGAGCGTCTTATGTTTCCGAGAGACATTCAAATGAGCTTAACTCACTTCCTAAACCCTTGGTCCTTATTGTCTCTAAGTAGCCCACCAAACCAAGGCATAAGTCAGAGCTTTTAAATGTTTTCAGCAGCCGTGAGCACGGCCCCCGTAAATCAGCCGAATGGACCCTGCCCGGACGCATCACACCACAGCCGTAAATCTGCCGGCTCCCATTAACCCTTCAAATGCCACAGCCTGCCACCCTTTTCCCAGGTGTCCATTATCCCACACAGATGCACATACTCACGTGTATGTATGCATAAACAGCAGAATAAGCAGGGGAGCGATTTGTTACAGCTGCTTAACTAGAAATTTATGGCTCCAAGTCTATTAATAAATGATTATTGGCATGTAGGGGATACTTTCCTCATTTATCACCTGTTGTTTGGGCTGTGATTTATTTTATTTAAACAATAGTGCATTGCCGGCAGATGTTTAAGAATGTGTTTTCTCTCTCTTTCTCAGTTGAGCTGGCAGTCGAACAGGCCCATCAGGGTGTTTTCTTCAATAACGGTCAGTGCTGCACCGCTGGTTCCCGTATCTTTGTGGAGGAGCCCATTTATGACGAGTTTGTACGAAGGAGTGTCGAGAGAGCAAGGAGAAAGACGGTGGGAAATCCCTTCGACCCAACCACTGAGCAGGGACCTCAGGTAAGACCCATCTAATCGCTTAAATATCATAAATCATGTAATATATACCAACGTTCAGAAGTTTGGGTTCAGTAAAATGTACTTTTATTCAGCACGGAAGCAATAAATTGATTAAAAGAGACAGCGTTTATAATGTTACAAAAGATTTCTGTTTTAAATCTTTTGAACTTTATAGTCATCACAGAATCCAAGACATTATATTATCTACATCAACTACCCAATTTATTAGTAAAAAGTCTGATACTTGTTGCAGTAGTCAGAGTAAATAAAGCTACAGGATTCAGAAGCTGATCATCTCTTTGTTGACTTTGTCAGATAAGTGCGGAGCACCAGAGACGTGTACTGGAGCTGATTCAGAGCGGCATCACTGAAGGAGCTAAACTGGAGTGTGGCGGCAAAGCTCCTCCTTCTAAAGGCTTCTTTTTGGAGCCCACAGTCTTTTCTGATGTACAGGACCACATGCGCATCGCCAAGGAGGAGGTAAGCTTTCTTGATCTCTGAATAATGCATCTCCTAATGTGTAAATACTGAGTCAAAGGATTATAATAAAAAACACCAACAACTTTGTTTTAGATATTTGGGCCAGTTCAGCAGATCATGAAGTTTAAAACTATTGAAGAAGTGATTGAGAGAGCCAACAGCACAGAATATGGTCTGGCAGCAGCGGTTTTCACCACAGACCTCAACAAGGCCATGACGGTCTCTGCAGCTCTGCAGGCCGGCACTGTCTGGTAAGAGTTATATTACATCAACAGATCCTCACACATAATAAAACACAAATGCCATACATTTGTTTTGTCTTGTGCGTAAGCCTGTTTCTGCCACTGAATAAAAAATAAAATTATGACTCTGCAATTATGACTTTTTATCTTACAATTCTGACTTTTTTTTTCTCGCAGTTGCAAGTTTACATCTTGCAAGTCTGACTTTTATTCTCAAAACTGCATGATATGAACTGATATAAGAGATATAAACTCGCAATTGCAAGTTATAAAGTCAGAATTGCAAGATACAAACTCTCAATTCTGAAAAAAAGTGAATTAATCTCAGAACTGTTTATATCAAGTTTATATCACGCAGTTCTGAGAAGAGAGTCAGAAATGCGAGTATATATCACAATATAGTCACAATTTCGATATAAACTTGCAATTCTGAGAAAAAAAAACACAATTCTGAGTTAATATCTCACAACCCTGACTTTCTCAGAATTGTGACTTTATTTCATGCAATTGCAAATTTATATCACACAATTCTGAGAGAAAAAGTCTGAATTAGAAGTTCATATCATGTCATTCTGAGAAAAAAGTCAGAATTGAGAGATAAGCTCGCAATTTTGAGGGGAAAAAAGTCTTAATCCTAACTTTATTTCTCAGGATTGCAACTTTATTGCAATTGCG
>JAHKKF010503307.1:0-15777 GCA_019740295.1 Labeo calbasu
ATGTTTAAAGTGAATAAAATAGCCCTGACAGACTAAGTTAGTTGCAAACGACTACTGAAGAACTTTCCTCTCTCCCACCGGACTCGTTTATGTACCGGTAAAGGGGGAAAGCTGTGGACCAAACCACTGTTAGGCAAGGGAGGGGGGATTCAAAACATTTATGAACTTAAAACGCTTTTTTTGCGTTTATATTGTTTTACTACTTACACAGTCATTTTGTAATGATATTTTTATGGGGGACAACCCTCAGATAGGGGGGTCATGTCGCCCCCTCCCCTCGTGATGTACACGAACAGTATTGTTTCCAAAGTTTTTCATTTGCCATTTGGTGTGAAAATATCTTTAGAGAACAAAATAAAGCAACGCATCACGTAATCTTAACTAACAGTAAATTCAAGCTTTATTCATATTTAAAGAGCAGGTCAAATGGGTTTTCGATAAATATCTTAGATATTGATAGATACTGTCTCTCAAAAGAAAGAGTCAACTCAAAACCGCCTTAAAGGAACACTCCACTTTTTTTTGGACAATATAGGCTCATTTCCCAACTCCTCTAAGGTTGAACAGTTGAGTTTTACCGTTTTCGAATCCATCCATACATCCGATCTCCGGGTCTGGTGGTAGCACTTTTAAAACAGCTTAGCATAGATCATTGAATCTGATTAGAACGTTAGCATGTCGCTCAAAAATGGCCAAAGAGTTTCGATATTTTTCCTACTTAAATCTTGACTCTTCTGTAGATACATCTTGTACTAAGACCAACGGAAAATGAAAAGTTGTAATTTTCTAGGCCGATATGGCTAGGAACTATACTCTCATTCGGGTGTTCCTGCACAACGGAGGCTGCAGTTTCAGCACCGCACTTCTAGGACCCTATAGTTTTTTTGCATTATTTTATTTTATTTATTTATTGTATATATGTATGTATTAGCGTCTCATACTATTTAATAGTGCTTGCTATTCAATTCTGTATATTATTATTTTTTTTTTTAAAGAAATATGTAGTTGTTTAATTGTATACAGTTAATTATTGTCCTAACTGACTCCTAACCCTTAACATACCCATTGGTAACCCGTCTGAAATATTTAACCTAATTTATTTCAATATATTCTATATATAGTCTGGGTTAAATTCCATTTTCTTGTAAAGAAAGACTTGTATTTTTGCAGACTTCAGTTCATTAGCCACAGCACAGTGATTCACGTGTGATGTGTGACACACATAAAGTGCAATAAACGGTAAAACAATTGCGCTACAAATTACTTGTTTATTAGTACATTAATAAATGTAATTTTATCTGTTTTGCACAGCTAAATAGGCTAAATGGAGATTGCTGACACGCCTCAAACTCAAGTTCACACCAAAATAAGATGGAAGGATTAAAAATGAATAGTTTTTGTTTTATGCTTGTATCAAATCTCCTCTAGATGGCGCTGTCACAAAAAATAGGGTCCTAGAAATGCGGTCCTGAAAGTGCAGGGACATACTATTGAGGAACTTTGCTTCCTTGATAGGCTACCTTCCGTCAACATAACCAACGTGACCACCTGCTTGCACAGGGAGAGTATTTTCAAGGAGTTGGAAAATGCCTATTTATTATTTTTTTTTAAATTAAGTGTTCCTTTAAATCATATTTTCGAATCTTCTGCCTGTTACCAATATACATCATACACACATACAACACATTTGCATAAACCACACCTGCCCACAAACACTTCCTCTAGTTAGTGTGTTCCTCATGTCGATAAGACGCTGTGTTCTGTGCTCTGAAAGCAAGTTTTTGTTTTCATTGCCAAAAGATGACGATGTGAAGAATCAGCAGTTAAAATATTTTTTCCCCCTCACACCACAACAGCAATACAATTCATACCATATACAAAGTTTAAACTTACCCCTGAGAAACGTCCTGATCAAGTCGTGCTTGCAATGGAGTTTCCGGTTGAGCGACTGCATTGGTATCATCCTCGGACTCGGGCTCAAATTGATAAAGTAATTTTTTAACCTTATAGCATTTTTGTTTACAAGTAACCCTCTGGAGCACAACATTAATTATGGTAACGGGCGTTTCATTTCTGACATGGATTGTACATGGAAAGACCAATCACAACAGACTTGGCCAACTGACCAATCAGAGCAGAGTAGGCTTATAGAAGGGAGGCGTTTACAGAAATGACTCTAATATTAAATGTATATTCTGAGAAAATTACAATGTTTTCTGACCTTAGATGTATATAAACCTGTCTTAGGGGACTCCAACACAATATTAGGACACTTCAAAATACTATATGACCTGCTCTTTAATAATCTGAAACAGTGAAATATTTGTAATTCTAAGTATCACTTCAAAAATAGCAACACATTACAAAAGAAAAATAAGTTGTGCATCATTTAATGATGTAAAATATTTTATTATTTTTTTTGTAAATGTAAATTCAATTCCTCAAATACCAAACCCTATATCGCTCTGTGTACTTCAAAAAAGCTTCAGTTTCCAAAACAATTTAGACTACTATACAGAGCAAAAGAAAAAAAAAAGAAAAGAAAAAAAAAACACTAGGAAATTGATGTATTTTACAAGACAAGGAAAATATCCATGAAACAATTTTGTTACAGCTGTTCATTGAGAAAAAATATATACAACTGACTCTTTTGAAAAATTCATGCCCAGTACAATACAAAGTCTAAACTGTCCATTTTTCAACGTGAAATTGTGCACACAGAAACTCCCAAATTGAAATAACAAGGCATGTGAAATGTGAAAAACAGTTTTTGGCTACAAAATGAATAGCGCTCTCTTAACAGATGCTTCACTTCAATCAATAAAACTAATACAAGCATATGTTTTCCATATGTACATCATTTTCAGAGTTACGCTGACCCTTCCTCTCACCGATTCCCGCTCATAACGTCTCCAACGAGCAAACTTCTCAACTGAACAAGCCGACGTTGCATGTTTATCAAATCCACACGACAGCCTTTGTAAAATAACGAGCGTGATCTACTTGTGCCTTTTCATGTTAAGCATGTGATCTCATAATCGGTTTGTGAGGTTTAAAGTTCATTTCACAGTTATCCCTACATCTACAATCCCACCTGATTTACTAGAATGTCACTTTTGAATTCCGTGTCGCTGCGATCCGTAACATAAAATGGAATAATATGAAATGAAAACCAACAAAATGGTCAGCAATAATGTATAAACCACAAAGTCACTACAAATACCACATCCTAAGCACAGAGAAAATACTTTTCTTGTGAAATCACCTTTGTAATTCTGTACATTTGCGTAATTACACGTGTACACGTGGTATCGTGATGTGTCTTTGTTAAATAATTTCCGAAGAGGAAAAGAAAGGAGAAAAAAAAAGCAAAACAAAACGGCACATCTAAAATATCTGAACATCAATATGAATAAGGTAGTGAATAAGGTAGTATTTGGTCAATCATTCCGATATTTCTCTATATTTACACGGTATTTACAGATGTAACAGAATCTCAAACTGCGTGCAAGAATCGCAGTCGGGCTTCCTTTTGATCGGCATAAAACCGCTTTTAAAAATAGGCCCATTCATTCACTCACACAGTAATAAATACAAAACACCTTTATTTTCTTACACTAAACAATGAGAGATATCTAGGATAAAACTGACTCATGGAATCAAGTATTTTGAGTTTTTTTTGTGAGTTCGTTTTCTTTTCTGTTTCTTTTTTTGTTTTCTTTTTTTTGTTTTTTTCTTAGTGCAACATGTTTTTTTTTTCCCTTTGCGGAAGTCAATTCCGTACATTCTCCATTCAGTGATGTTCTACATTGATTTCTACGGTTCAGTCTCTACAGATCTCGTCATACAGATGGGCCTGCCCCTCCATCAACCTATAAGGCAATACCCGGCACAGTGCTCGCGCTCATTCTCCGTCCTCGTTCGCTGGTGAAATCTGCCCCGTGTGACGCACACGCATTCGAGCTGACAAACACACACACACACGCACGCACAAACACACACAGACTCATGGCACATGCACATAACGGAACCTTCTCCTTTCAAGTCAAGAAATGATACGAATGGCTCTCACACAATGCTGTATTCTCGCGTTGTGTTTCCTCTTAGTTTTGCACGTTTAAAAAAAAATGATCGCCCGTTACAACAACTTCCAGGATTGGCTGTTTCCTCTTTGCACGTTTCCTCTGGTAAATTGGCACCTCAGAGTTGTTGGAGGAGTTGTTGTTGTTGTTGTCACTCCTCTTCAGTTTAACCACTTGCGGCAGTTGGAGGCTCCACAGTGACATGGGATCTTGCTCTGATCTGCAACCGGGGTGAGCTTGTAATCGTAGCAGAGCTGCAACAAAATAGGAAGTTCAAATCTCAAATCAGATGCACTGCGGATAGTTCTCATGAAAGGAGACACTACAAAACTCTGCCCTTAATCAGTGTTTTATCACATGATGGAGAAAAGTATTACATGATGCGGTCGAGAGCACTTTAAACTGATTTTTAGGTGTCTGGATAAGAATGATGCTGAACAGTCACAGTACAGTCACTTGTTCATTATAAGAGAATGCTTATTGTTTTAAAAGATCAACTTTGAAGCAACTGCATATAAAAGTTTTTTCCCTTGAAATATTTGTTTCAAATCATTCTAATGGACTTCTAATATGGCAAATTGCTTGTCTCTTTCCCAAACGTTTGTTCTGGGATGGATGTACAGTTCTACATACAGTTGTTTTAAAAGGGAGAGTTCACCCAAAAATGAATTCAGTTAAGAAGATTTTTAGCTGAAACTGATCCTTGGTGATTCATCAAATTTAAGTCAATGGCTACCTGCACTCTGAGAGTCAAAAAAAGCATGTCAGACAATACTTGTGGCTCCTGACTTTATATTGAGGTCTTATGAAGTGAAACGATTGGTCTGTGCAAGAAACTGAACATTATTTACAACATTATTAGCTGTAATCCAGAGCCTCTTGTAGATCTGTGCTGCTCGTGTACTGGTTCAAAAGAATGATTCGTTCATGAACCGGACAGCTTACAGCACTTCTCATTCATTCCTATTCGTAAATGATGACTGAATGTTGTATAATTCAGTGATGTCAAGGCTGTAACATGATTGGTTAATAAGACACACATGATCCAAGTTGACCGTTACTTATTTTCCAACAGTAAGTACAGAGCCTCTCATTTCCCAAAAGTAAGACAATCTCTGATGCAATTACATGACGTGGTTAAAAACTAGATTATAGCGCCATCTGCTGTCAAAAACTACACTCAAACTTAGGGCCCTATCATACACCTGGCACAATGTGGCGCTTTGATTTTTGCTAGTTTCAGCCCCTCCAGT
Source organism: Labeo calbasu (assembly GCA_019740295.1). NCBI lineage: Eukaryota > Metazoa > Chordata > Actinopteri > Cypriniformes > Cyprinidae > Labeo > Labeo calbasu. The sequence continues at coordinate 5,336 of JAHKKF010503307.1, forward strand.
TTTCATTTTCACATCCTGCACCACGTTGTTTAAATAGCAAATGCATTTGCGCCCATTTGTGCGCCTGTGGGTGTGCTGATCTGAAAACGAGGTGTGTTCAGGCGCATTTTTTGGCGCGTTGCTATTTTGAAGCAACTGAAATAGACTGCACCATTGACCAACTAAAACCTGGTGTAAAGTCAATGGCGCAATATTTTTCTTATTATTTAAAGAGTGTGTTAGTAATATGTGCCTATAGGCAGGTGCACAATGCACATACACTCTTATTACACACACAGGGACACGCAGCAGCACACAATCATGCCAAATATTAAAAATGAAAAGATTACAATGTAAAAGATTATTATTGTGTACATAAATATAAAAATGCCTACATGTCATAATGGACAGTCAATTGCTTTCTTATGCGAGCTGTTTTTGGTTTTACTTGCGCTTTAGAAAACTATTACATTCAGCAAGGAGGGAAGAGTTTTGAAAAGGGGTGCACAGTAACTATTTGAGAGCTCGGCCCGTGAATGCTCACCCTTGGCGCAGACCCTGCTCTCTGGAGAAGCGTTAAGCCTTTGTTCTCGCAAATTCCGCCATGTAAATAGCGAATCCGGCATGGCGTGAGCGCAACTGGCTCTTAAAGGGAATAGGAGATGAGACTCTGATTGGTTTAATGCACGTTATGCCCAAAACACACCCACAACTTATTAAGAGAATAGGAACAAACCTTTTAGACCATGCGCCGGGCGCACCGACCGGTTTTCCCGTCCTTAAAATAACAAAAGTGGATTCGGACACGCCCTAAGTGCACCTGTGCTGTGCGCTTTAGACCATGCGTTTAGATCGTTAAAATAGCGCCCCTAATTACAGAGAGAATTGCATTCAGAAAATCTCAGTAATGATCCACAAATTCGTTTCAGCATTGATTTATTGTCACATCCCTAGTTTTTGCACAGACTGATCGTTTCGCTTCATAAGACCTCAATATATCGTCAAGAGCCATGGGCATAAATTTTATGTACCTTGATATTCTTTTTTAATTTTTAAAAACATGCTGTTGACTTGCATTCTATGAATCACCAAGGACCACGGTTCCAGCAAAAAAAAAAAAAACCTGCTTTGCAGTTCAACTGGTAAAAAAAAAAAAAGTCACCTACATCTTGAATGGTGTGAGAATGAGTAACTTAACAGCAAATTTTTATTTTTGCGTGAACTACCCCTTTAAGTGAGCGTCAGATGGTAAAGGAAATCTAAATGTAAAATTGTGAAAATGAGCATGAACAATTAAACATCCCAAAAAAAAAAAAAAAAATTGCAATTGCCTGCTGCATCCTTCACGCTCTTCAAGACGTTGCTGTGCATCGCAATGCTAATTTTTTGGCTATGACTGAAATGTTACTATACTTAATGTGCATATTTTGTTTAAGGTGCATAAAAATAAGTGTGACTTTCAGGGTGCAGTTCATATTTAGCGAATTCCCTAATCCTTACCTCTTCTCCCCTCTCAATCCTGCGGGCGGCACTGATGATAATCTTGTGGCCCCGCTCGAACGTCACAACCTCAGCCACACAGTTTGGTAAGCATGAGTGATTGATGTACCTACGGGATAAATTTAATTAAAATGAATTATAATTTAATTTCAAATTACTTCCTAGAGCACGCTTTGAATTTTTCAACAATTTTGTCAAGCACGTTGTCATTAACTAGGTAAAACTGAAATTCAAATTGCATAGAACAGCAATAGAACACCTCCGTTCAAAGAGCATCATGATTTGAGGTATTGGTTATGTCCATAAATTATATGCAAGTTTAAAACTTATAGGGGGTTACTTTCTGTTCATCAAAAAAAAAAGTACACACTTTCCACAAAAATATTAGGCAAGCTGTTTTTGAAATTAATAATAAGAAAAAAAATGAGCATTTCTGAATTATCATGAAGACTACAGTAATGACTGCTGAAAATTCAGCAATGCATCACAGGAATAAATTACATTTTAAAGTATATTAAAATTGAAAACAGTTATTTTAAACTGTAATAATATTTCACAATATTACTGTATTTACTGTATTTTTTTAAATCAAATACATTGGTGAGCAAAAGAGACTTCTTTTGAAAACGCTATACCTTTGAATGGCCGGTTTTAAAATCTCAAATAGTAAATCTAAAACACTGTGCATTGTGCTCAAAATACAGAACAGATTTGACATTGCCCATTATGCATTATCAAATAATGCACTGATTCGAAAGTTAATATGACAAGTCAAGTTTATTTCTTACCTCGCAGGGCTTCCAGACCGGGTTGCATCGATAACCCGCTCGCTGTCGATGCGGAACATGTACGCTGGACGGTTCTGTGGGAGAAATCCAAACAGATTTACACAAAAACATTTCGACAAGTCAAGGTAACATTATTCCCGGCACTGTTCCCTCAGTGGTTGAGCGAGCTTTACCTTAGCCTTGTACAGCAGCTCTTTCCTCATGGCCACCTCGGTGCGCAGAATGTCCCCCATGTATTCAATCACCATGGTCTGCTTCTCAATGTCACGCGCTGCAAACAGCCCAAGACCCTGTAGACACAAGACACATTAGACATGCATCCACACCCAAGGCTAGAGCTCACACACACACACACACACACTCGCACTAATGTTTAGTCAAAATGGGCACATTCCACAGACTTATATTGTTTTTATACACAGCAAGTTTTTGTCAGGTTTAGCCCACTACTATTCCAACCTCTATTAAGCTGTTTTTATGCCTGTGTGGTTTTAAAAAGCTCGGCAGGGAACTGGAAGTGACACTGGATCAGCTGTGGCTCTTTTAGATGACCACACAACCATGCCAGAGGGAGGAATGCCAATAACACTGGCTTAAAAGAGACATTTTTCATTAAGATGCTCTTAGAGGAATGACAGGAACTGTATTCACTCAAGGCACACTGAGTATTTCAAGGCTGAATCCTTTAAATCTTTTCCTTTTTAGTTAGTCTGACTGAACCTGGCCATTTCAGTCAGCTTTTGTCAATATGCATCAGTCGGGTGAGACGATCAAACGTTTTGTTGTTCACGAAGCGGCTCGGGTTGATAGACTCACCTGGATGCGAGAGTGTGCCAGATAGACGTTTGTCTTCCAGTCGCTGGTTAGCCGGCGGTACTGAGATGACTTCGAGTGCACAAAGTGCTTGCTGTGAGATGATCCGCTTTCCGCCACCGTTGAGTTCTGGATGCAGTGAGATGTTCTGGACCACACCGAGAGGATCTTTAATCTGTGAGGAGACAATGGCAGATACAGAGAAAGAAAACATTATTTCTGTTCCTCAACTTAAAATGTAAAGGTGTCGTCACAACTGTGGCGAAATCCAGTCATTCCAATAGGAATTGGAAGCAAATTAGAATGACCAATGTAAATGAAGGTAAACTGAATACTTTTTAAGAACATTAAATAAAATTTAAGGATTAAATTGAAGGAAAAACAATGCACCTGTATGTTATTTTTTATTTAGTACTGACCTGAATAAGACATTTCACATAAAAGATGCTGAAATAACAGAAAATGATAGCTGAATTTATGTTTATAAAAATGATTCATAATACTGTGTTATTACCTTAATGATCTACAGTTTTTTTTTTTTTTGTTTAGAGAGATTTAAAAAAATCCTTCAGGTCCCATAAATTCTTTGATTTTCCAGCATTTTTGTGTACTTGAACCCATTCCAACAATGACTGTATGATTTTGAGATCCATCTTTTCACATTGAGGACAACTGAAAAACTCACATGCATCTATTACAAAAGGTTCAAACACTCACTGATGCTTCAGAAGGAAAAACGATGCATTAAAAGCCAGGGGTGTAAACTTTTGAACGGAATGAGGATGTGCACATTTTTCATATTTTGCCTAAATATCATATTTTTTTCATTTAGTACTGCTCTTCAGAAGCTACAGAATATACTTACATTTCCCCCAGAGGACAAAATAAGTTAAATTTACCCTCATCTTCAAATTCTAAAAGTTTTCACCCCCTGGCTCTTAATGCGAGGTCATTTTTATAAATTTAACTATTATTTTCTCATGTGGACTATGTGTAAACGTCTTTTATGTGAAATATCTTATTCAGGTCAGTACTAAATAAAAAAATAACATGCATTTTGTATGATCCCTCTTATTTTGGTAAAGTAATTAACATTTTGTAGATTCTCCAAGGTGTGTGTAAACTTTTGACTTCTACTGTACCTGGTTTTGTTTTAAACATAACATCTATTTTGTCATTTTCTAATAAAACAAGTTTTCTTTATTTTGCATCTCAAGTAAATGTGCCTTGATTTAAGTATGTTTAGATATTTGAACTACAGCAGAAAGGAAAAAAAACCCCTCAAGATATTTATTCTTTACAGCTTGGGTGCTCAACCCTGTTCCTGGAGATCTACCTTCTTGCAGAGTTCAGTTCCAACCCTGATCAAACACGCCTGTCTGTAATTATCACGTGCTCATTTAGATCCTAATTAGTTGGTTCAGGTGTGTTTGATCAGGGTTGGAGCTGAACTCTGCAGGAAGGTAGATCTCCAGGAACAGGGCTGAACACCCCTGCTTTACAGTATGTGCAACATTTAATGCCTCAACTTTAGTAATTTAAGACTTTCTGCTACAATTTAAGACCTTTCAAGGCCTGTAGAAGGGTGAGTTAAGACTTCTGCAGAGAAATCTATAGAAACCGTGTTATTGCACACAAGATTTCGCTGAAATTAATTAATGTGAACATACTGCAGGTAAAATAAGTATTGAACACATCATCATTTTTCTCAGTAAATATATTTCCAAAGGTGCTGTTGACTTTAAATTACCAGATGTTGGTAACAACCCAAGTAATCAATACATACAAAGAAAACAAAACAAATAAGTTTATAAATGAAGTTATGTGTAATAAAATGGAATGACGTGGGGAAAAAGCATTGAACACATGAAGAAAGGGAGATGCAAAAAGGCATGGAAAGCCAAGACCCCAGCTGAAATCTATCAGTAGTTAGAAAGCAATCCTGCCCCTTGTCAGTGGAAATTAATATTAGCTGGTTCAGTCCCAACACCTACAGTACCAGGACGATGAAGATAAAACAAGGGTGGACAACGATGTCAAACACAGCCAAAGAAACTCTCTATTGGCTTCAGAAAAAGAAAATAAAGTTGCTAGAATGGCCCAGCCAATCACCTGACTTGAATCCAATAGAAAATAAAACCTTACGAATGTGGAAGAACGGGCCAAAATCACACCTGAACAATGCATGTGGCTAGTTTCTCCATACAGGAGGCGTCTTGAAGCTGTCATTACCAACAAAGGCTTTTGTACAAAGTATTAAATACATTTTAGTAGTTCAATACTTTGTTTTATTTGTGTGTATGCATTGCATGGGTTGTTATCGACATCTGGAAAATTTCATGTCACCAGCACCTTTAGAAATACATTTACCTAGAAAAATGGTGACGTGTTCAATACTTATTTTACTCGCTGTACCTTCATATTTCACCACACTCAAACACTCTTTTAACAATATTCAGCGACTGACCTCTCATGATGGGGGTACGTTTGCAACTCAGAACGAGCGCAGCCAGATGGATTGATGGACAGTGGAAGCACCAACATGGGATTACGTCCATAGCGGAATCGATACCTCGAGCACGCCTCCACACCCGGCAGCTACAATAGAGCGACAAATCACAACTTGAGCTTGTCGCAACAAACTGCACATAACTGGACATCTCACTTTACAATATGATATTAAGGTTGATTGTATTTACCGATTCAGCAATGCGGGTAACTGCTGAGACGGTGAGTCCGAACAGGTCCTCTCCCTTCAGATAGATGGGGAAGAGTCTCAGCATGCCCGTCTCAGCTCTCCTCTTAGCCACGGGCCCAAGAACCTTATCCCAGACTCCTAGAGCACACAGATGAATAAAAAAACATCATATTGCTGTCAGGTTTGACTGTTGAAATTATATTCAACAGGCTAGACAACTAACTGCATTTAAACACACTTACTGAACCTAAAAAAAGCTACAATTAAATTTGTTTAAATAAATATATGGGGTGCATGTGGATATTTTGGCGCAGCACTTTGTTTTGTCCACTACTACACATTCAGAGCACATGTGGGGCTCATAATAGTGTTTTTTTGTGGTTTCAGGGTGATTCGAAATATGTGCACAACAAAAAGGCATCTGAGTCTACTTTAATGTTCAATTACAATGTGATGCACAGAGAACGGTCCTTTTACACTCATTTCAGATTTGATCAACTGAAAGCGCTTTGATTCTGTTCTTTTAAAGTGGACTTTAGAGTAACTCCATTGGCAAAATTGATTGTGGGCAAAACATCACTTAGTTTGGAGACAAAAGGCATTGCTTGCAAGTTTTTAGTTTTTAACATGAAAGCTGCAGTTTCAATATGATTTTATGCCTTGTTATTGTTTTAGTTTTGGTTTTAATTTTTTTTTTTTTGTATGTGACCACAAAACGAGTCATAAGGGTCATTTTCTTGAAATTGAGATTTACGCATTACCTTTTTGCATTATTGTTAATATGCATTAATATGCATTATCCTAACTCATTTGTTAGGATAGGACAATATTTGGCCAAGATACAACTATCTGAAAATCTGAGGGTGCGATAAAATCTAAATTCTGAGAAAATCCCCTTTTAAAAGTTGTCTAAATGAAGTTCTTAGCAATGCTTACTACTAATCTAAAAATTTTTTAAATATTTACAGTTGGAAATTTACAAAATATCTTCATGGAACATGATCTTTACTTAATATCCTAATGATTTTTGGCATCAAAAGAAAAATCTATAATTTTGACCCATACAATGTATTTTTGGCTATTGCTACAAATACACTTGTGCTACTTAAGATTTGTTTTGTGATCCAGGGTCACATATCGTAGTTCAAATCACATACATTTCAAAATAATTCTAAAATACAAACACATCTGCTCAGGGTATCCACACAACTTAAATCACCTTTTTTCTTTTTAGTTTTTAAGACTACCACATCTCCAGAATAAACCCCAAACAGTCTCAAAATAAATCATGTATTGTAGATTCTTAAGTTTAGGCAGACATTCACAGAAGACTTAATACTTCTTATTAACAAAACAGGGTAATTGCACATTTAAAATACTGTTTTAAATGTTTAATATATACATATATACTGAAATTGGTTTATCTATTAATATATCACTGCATATGAATTACAGGCTGACCAATATTGGATTTAGCTGATACGTTTTTAAAGAAAGGCAAATTATTAAGCCTGTAATAGTAAAAACTCTATACTGAAAGTATTTAATGTTTTTAGTCTTTTCTTCCTCTGACAGGGTGAAACTAGCTCATGCTGAATTAATTGCCAAACACAAAATAGCAAGAATAACCAGAAGAAAAGACTTTATGCATAATGCAGGACTTTGAATTATACACAAGCCTGAAATACACCAGTACTTTTATTTTGAAATGTCTATGTTTAACTATTTCCAGCTGCTCATAGAAAAGGTGATGGAGATGGAATATAAACACCATAAAGTAAACACTATCATACTGCATAAATAGTAATCTACTGGCATTGACTATACGCACGATTCACTGATTGAACGGTTCTGAAATGTGAGACTATACAGCATGCAAGAGCATGGTGTTTTTTTTTTTTTTTTCCCATTCTTGTCTTTTTCAGTTTTGTTTTTTTGATCATTTTGCCTGTGGTAATGCCAACTGCATAAATTTTGGCACAGGTGTGTTTTTTTTATTGGAATATTTCACCCTCATTTCCTTTAATAAATCTATTTTATCCCTCATTGAAACCCATTAAAACTGCCATTTGTAATCCCAGGGCCATTTAACTATAAAATGATGCAATATTTGTTAATAGGCTTTCATTCTGTTGGCAAGGCTTCAAAATTAAAATTTTGACTATTTTTTTTTTACTAGATGGGGCCAAGTTTGGCATATAAAGAAAATACTTTCTTTATTCTTGTTTTCTGCTTCTGCATATTATAGAGTCAGCTGGATAAATTATGCAGCTATAATTGTGTGGGTATGTTGGTATGGATGTCAGAATGTGGTTTGTATGTGTGTCCTAAATAAAATTGTGTTTTTGTTCTGTTTAGCTTATTTTTTGAGACATCAACCTCAAATTTGGAACACAACTTGTTTAGATTTATGGCTTTGATTTTCTATCCTTTTTTTTAGTTCAAGTTGTTTTATAAAATATATATTTATATAAAAAAATGCTTATAAATCATTTTCATAAAGTTAAACCACTATAACTTTTTTGGTTTCAATTTTTACAACTCTTTTGCCTTTAACAATAATCTGCCAAGGGTCTTCTTTAAAATAAGGCCAAGCTTAAGTCTGTACTCCCAAGCGTAAAATTTTTATGAGAGCTTTTTGACATGGATATTTTTGTCCTCTATGAACCTATGTGTAACTTTTTAAAATGGACGCACAAAAGTTAATTAAATCATTGACATTTTTGAAACTTAATAGGCCATACTGTGATAATATGTAATAAACAGTACCATTTTAGATGTTTAAGTCCATTATTTGGTCAAAATTTGAACCCTGTTAGCTTTTATATCAGTATATGTGATATAATTAAACAAATGGAGACTGGCTTTTGTACCTTTAGCAGTGGTGTCAGTCAGCAACAGTTCTTCATATCCCTGCTCAATAACACGGATGGTGAATTCAGGACGCCCCTCGTGCTCTTCCACAGAGCAGACGTACCGGCAGCGCTTCTGACCGTGCCGCATGCTCCAGTAGAGCCTGCTCGCCTCGTAGCCAGGTGGAAAGATGGCTGTGGTCGAATGAAACGTGGGCAGCAGTGCAGGTGGCAGCTGACCCATTGCATGGAAAAGCAAACTGCCCACACGGAAAGTATGGCCACGCTCAGGCTGCTGCACAGCCGCCGCTAACTGTCGTAGCTCATCGCGCTGCACGAAAACACGGCGGAACACGGAGAAGCAGCGCAGCTGCTGTTCTAAATGCAACCCGGCGGCGGCGCCAGATCCTCGCGGCCGGTGCTGGTGGCACAGCATGGTCTTATCCTTGAAAAACGTACAGCCGGCTTGCAGGGCGCAGGTGAAGTGGTAGATGTTGAGGCAACGCAGTCGATGACAGCCACTGGTGGCGCCCAAGCGCTGACAGAACGCACAAACCACAGTTTGCCCTCGTTGGCGTGCCAGTTCCACATTGATCAGGGCACCGGCTTGCGTCTCGTAGACCTCAGAGGACCAGAGAGCGCAGTTGAGGTGCACCCAAGTGTCCAAATCCAGGTTGAGCAGCCTGGCTGGACCATCCGTCATCCCATCGCCTATCTGTTGGCAGAAACAGCAGCGGCGTCGATCGCGAGTCGTTGAGCACGGCCGCAAAGATGAGTTGAGCTGCTGCAAAAGCTCCTCAAATTCCGACTCAGATGTTTGGGTGGCAACTTTTGGTATTGTAATGTGTACCGTCCATTTTCGCCAGCGCAGGCCTTTCCACCGTTTGCCGTGATGCCACGGTTTGTCTTCCATCAGGCTCTGAGAACGTGGTTTAAGCTTTACCGTCACTTTCAGATGACTCTCCGATATGCTTTCAGGTTTGGATTCCATCTTGATCGCTTGAGCTGCCTCGGCTGAGGTGAAAGCCATGTGGAGGTTTGGAGAAGGAGGGGACGGTTTGGGCTGGAGTTGGGCCAGGCAGTGGACATCCAGCGAGGACATGTTGTTGCTGTACTGGTGCTGGACTTTCGAGGGACTCTGCTTCAAAGCACTTTCAGAAAGTAGAGCAACAGATGCCTGGAAATGCAACACAGAGAAATGAAACATGTGCACAACATTCATCATGCGTAATCAAGAGCAATTCATCCATCAGTCAAATAAAATCAGTCACGCTGTTCGCATATGGATTATGACAGGAAAAACAAACCTTGGTGTCTGCGTTCCCATTGGACTGAGAGGATGATGAGTGCAGAATGAGACAGCTATGACTGCAGAACACCAAACCACCGTCCGAACATGACTGAGACTCCTGGGAGAAATCAAAGGAGGACATCGGGTTTTAAAATGCTCGTCGTGTCTTACTTGAATTGCATGTAATAATGTAATTTGCTTCGCTTCTCAAATGACTTTCTTACTGATGTCATTTATGCAGTCTAGAGCTGGACAATATGCAGGGCTCTATGCTTACTTTTCTCTTTAGGAGCACTTATGTTTTTGTTTGTTCTTTTCTAATGGCATTTTTCTAACTTTATTAAAAGTATGTCATCTTTTATGTCAAAATTTTTTAAAAATTATATTTTTGAGCTTTTTAAAATTTCTAATTAAAATAACAGAAAGAACAAGTAGAATAAGTTACCAATCAATTCAGTATTAACAAAATTAATTTGTACTAAAGAGGTGACACAGATGAACACAAAAGTGGCTTGTAGGTG
>JAHKKF010503308.1:0-22492 GCA_019740295.1 Labeo calbasu
ATCTTCTGTTTGTACCTTTACCCCAACTCCTTTTTCATTCTCCCTTCTCATTCTTTTTCTCCTCCTTCTATACTTCTTCATCTTTGTTTTCTCCTCCATGTTCTTCTCATTCTTCTTCCTCTTTATCTTCCTCCTCCTACTTTTCAGTCTTTCTCCTCATTATTTTTCTTCATCTTCTATCTTCTCTTCATATTTCTTCCTCTTTCTTCAGTATTCATCTTCCTTATCATTCTTCTTCCTTCCTCTTCTTTGTCTTCTTTCTTCTCCTCATTCTTCCAGATCCTTCTCTTCTTCCTATATAGAATGAGCTCACTAGACATAAACTGGCAAACAGCTATTTATTTAAGTACCAGTCAAGTTCTTTGTTCAACCCACTTAAACTTACATTGAAATGGGATCAGAGGGAGATCTCCGGATCAGAACATCGTAGAGACAAGGGATTGGGCACTGCTTATTCAGACAACAACAAGCCTAGTCACACCCTAGCAACCATTCAGAGCACCCTAGCAACTGTATTGCTACACCATTCAGCCATTTCTCTGCCCCTAGGAGCCCTAGCCATGTCTTAGCACTGGTTTGCCTTGGGGGAGCGTTTTGAGGCCCATTTGCCATACATAGTAAATAGGAAAAAATTCTGAGATTGTGACATTGTGGCAGTGAGTTCTTCCATGGTAAGCACCTGTCAGAGTTTCTTCAGAATCTTGTTATTTGCTATTATTGGTAATCTACATGCGCACAATCACATGCTATTACTCATGTCGTGTTGATAGTTATGTAAGCTACTCAAGAGCAAGAATATATGAATTCATATGCATGATTTGTTTTTCCATTAGCATGGCAACCAACATGAATAATAAATAATAACCACTGCCTTACCTAATGCAGCAAAATCTTCTGCTCAGACCTGGTATTATATGCATCGTTGTTGTGCTTCTTCAGTGTTGTTTAGTATATTGTTAGACCTGAATAAGTTTGCTTTGACAGTTCATTCTTATGCCTTGTTGAAAATGTTGAAAAACAGAAAAAAAAGTTTTGAGTTTTGATGCATGAAACACATTTTTTCTCAAAAAAATCAATAAACATTTGATTCCTTATAGTATCATCACATTAATACACCACATCTAAGGAAGAGTACTATTATCTCCCAAAGTTCTGACATTTCAGTACATCGACTTTAATCTACATAGTACAGTAAATGCATTTTTATCATGTCGGTTTTTAAATGGAAAAACATTCACAGCCAATATTTTCAACCACCATCTGTTCTTCTATAAAATATCATCGGGGGAAGTGGCTTGTCAACGATCAGACTGGATAAAATGCTAACGAGAGACAGGATGCTTAACCCCTGACCCTCAGCTTTTTATGTGACGCTCTCTCTGGTGATGAGGAGCTGCTTGAGGATCCTTTGATGCCATTGCATTATTGTGATGGGGGAGACCCAGGCCAGTCATTTAGCAGGAATGGTGTGCAGAGGGAAATGAAGTGACACCGCTTCATATTTATGTTGTTCTCATGGGGGAGGTGTTTTAGGGCTTAGTGAAGGAGAACAGTGAGAGTCTAATCATGCTTTCTAGTTAAGTTCTGTAAGAACTGGCCACATTACATTATTACATTATAATTATTATTATATATGGGAAGGGGTCATTTTTACCTTTATTGAGACAGTGGATTGAAAACCGCCAGGAAACAATGGGGAGATTCATCCAATGACCTGGATTCAGACTCGCCCATATGTAAGCGCTGTTGTGCAAGATGTTGGAAAACATGAGCTACCCTCCAGGCCTCTTTTCAGAATATAAATCAAGTTCTAGAGAAATAATACACAAATAATTTTCATTGTGCGTCTGGTGAAGTTGCTGGAGGGTATTAATTACAGCAGGATTGGTTTATGATACTCAAAGTAAGAATAACTCACAAAGAATAAATGCTCGTTAAAACACCAAAACAATAAACCTTAACGCACAATCCATCAATTCTGTCATAAAATTTTCTATGCTTAGCTTCACAGGTGTTTATAATTGTTCTGTTATAGCATTATATGTACGGTGGAGCTACTGGAGTTTTTCTTAAATCTTTTTTTATCTTTTAACCAATCAGGTAGCTGGTAACACATTTCATCCACAATTATTAGCACCCAGAACACTTCTGAGCCAGGGCACCGGCTGCTGTTCAGCAGCTTTAACTTGTTTAGATTGCGTCTTCATATTTCTGAATTTCTATAGCTGTAAATACAGTCATGGCCAAAAATATCAGCACCCTTGCAATTCTGTCAGAAAATGCAACCTTTTTCTCAGAAAATTGTTGCAGTTGCAAATGTTTTGGTACTCACATGTTTATTTTATTTTTTTTTTTTGTTTGCATTGGAACAACACTAAAACCAGGGAAGAAAAGTCAAATCTGATCAATTCCACACAGAACCCAAAAAATGCACTGGACAGAATTATTGACACCCTTAACTTAATATTTGGTTGCACCCCTTTTGATAAAAATAACTTCAGAACTTCCAGTGCTTTGTTTGTAACCATTTCTGAGTGCTTTTTGAAGTGTGTTTCGGGTCATTGTCCTGCTGGAAAACCCATGACCTCTGGTGGAGATGCAGCTTTCTGACACTGGCCACTACGTTGCGCCCCAACATTCTTTGGTAATCTTTAGCTTTCATGATACTGTTCACAGTCAAGGCATCCAATGCCAGAAGCAGCAAAGCAACCCCAAAACATCTTTGAACCTCCACCATGTTTGACTGTAGGGACTGTGTTCTTTTCTTTGAAGGCTTCATTTCTTTTTCTGTAAACAGTGACATGATGTCCTTTATGAAAAAGCTCTACTTTTGTCTTATCTGTCCACAGTACATTCTCCCAGAAGGATTGTGGTTTTGTCACAAAAGTTTTGGCAAACTCCAGTCTTGCTTTTTTATGCCTTTGTGTCAGCAGTGGTGTCCTCCCGGGTCTCCTACCATAGCGTCCCTTTTCATTCAGATGGTGACGGATAGTGCGAGCTGACACTGTTGTACCCTGTGTCTGTATATCAGCTTGAATTTGTTTGGAAGTTAATCTGGGTTCTTTATCCACCATTCGAACAATCCTTTGTTGTAATTTTTCATTAATTTTGCTCTTCCTTACATGTGCAGGGACATTAGCTACAGTGCCATGGGCTGTAAACCTCTTGATGATATTGCGCACAGTGGACACAGGAACATTAAGATCTCTGGAGATGGACTTGAGATTGCCTTGAGATTGTCCATGTTTTTCCACAATTTTTTTCTCTCAAATCCACAGTCAACTCTTTACACTTCTTTCTTTTCTCCATGCTCAGTGTGACACACAACAAAGGTTGAGTCAAATTTTCTCCATTTTAACTGGTTGCAAGTGTGATTACTATATTGCCCCCACCTGTTACTTGCCACAGGTGTGTCTAAATAAAAATTACAGGAGCATCACATGCTTGAAAAGCAATTATTTTTTACCGTTTTGACAAGGTGCCAATAATTTTGTCCAGTCCATTTTTGAGTTATGTGTGAAGTTTTATCAAGTTTGACCTTTCTTCTCTGTTTTTTTGTGTTGTTGCAGTGCAAACAAAAACAATAAGTATGTGAATACCAAAACATTTGCAACAAGAAGTGTTGCGTTTTCTGGCAGAATTGCAAGGATGCTGATATTTTTGGCCACGACTGTAACTAGCATTAATTGTTAACTGTGATATATATTGATAAAGATAAAAGTTGAGTGTGGACTGCACATCTTTGTCATTTAATCTTTTATGAGATATCCAGTCCATCTGCAAATATCTTGTCAACATGGAGCAGGAATATCATCATCTTTTCAGTAGGTCTTATTCAAAATCATATACTTACTGTTATTTTCATTTGGAAAGCCTATATTACCTGGATAGGCATGCAATTTCTTGTGTAGACTGTGAATCTTAAAGTTTTGATTTGTCTGAGTCCACCAGTGCAGTTAGACAGATGTATTGGTATCCGTTTACTGCGAAGGTGCCTCATGGGATTTGAATGCCTGTGCTTTATATTGCATAATACTTTAAATCAAATATCAAATCAAATACACCTCTTCTGATAATATGTGCAGTGTTCGGCAATTTAGTCAAGGACAGCTCATTCTTTATTTTGATTAAATGAAATTAAATATTTGTATTTGAGATAAGCTGAAGTGATGGGATGTGTTTACATGCCCAGATTTTTGGCATTCAGTTCAGACCAGTTGCCATGTTAGGGGTAAGCTGTCATATCAAGAAAGCTAAATCGTTGTAAATGCTCAAATTATTTTAATTTTAAAAAATTATACACAATCAGATACACTGATTTAGTGTTAGTATGATTATTTTTTTTTTTTTAGAAATTTTTTGCTCAACAACGCTGCATTTATTTGATCAAAAATAGAGTAAAAACAATCATATTGTTTTTAGTGTTGTTTCTTATTATTGTCAGTGTTGAAAACTGTTATGCTGCTTAATGCTAAGGTGAAACTTTTAAAACTTATTTTGAGGATTCTTTAAATAGAAAGTCCAAAAGAACAGCATTTTAAAAATATTCTTGGCCCACCAAACTTTTGAACAGCAGTGTAATTTAGTAAAAATATTAGTAAAAAAAAAATAAAGAAAGAAAAGTCAAAAAAGAAATAAACCTTCAAACACATTCCAAGGTCTTTTGTTGCTTATTATTCATTATTAATTTCCATTAACCACCAGCATGCAGCGGTTTAATATTCAGGATATTTAAATATAGTGGAGAATTTTTCTAAATTATTTCTTATAGTAATGTAGTGATTTATGTTTATTTCTTTTATGGGTTGTAAATCATTTCCTGTCACCCTCGTTCCAAAAATGTGTGTTTGACGCATTACAACTGGCTGTTTTCTTGTAGGCTTTGGGCTTCCTTATGATTACACACGGATAAAATAAAGCTTACAGTGGATATTTAAAGCAAGGCAATTGCATATATTCAAAGTATGACAAATTTGGAATATATGCACTGTTTGGGTAGGGTAGGGTAAATATGGCTTATTTGTTCAATAGTTCAGTCAATCTTTCATTTTTTTATACTTGCATCTTTGAAGGTCACCAGAGAATCATTTAGCATATTGGTGCATTGGTGTAATAGTATTTCCTGCATTTGGAGGTAAAGGTTACTGAGAAGAAACATCTTACCCTAAAAGCATCTGGTACACTTTACCAACAGCTGCTGTTTTGGGGTGAAATGCTTTATTTAATTGGGTCGATTCAGGTAATGAGGTAACTTTTTGACTTTGAGATGACTGTAAATAGGGTCTAGAGCACATACTATGTGCACAGGTATGTCACGGTGTAATAGAGATGTAAATTCAGGGAGGCAGGCATGACTTGAATACTTGAGGCTGTCATTCAATCACTGCCGCTGCTGATGTTATGTACACTAATCTATAGACCGTCATGTGGGTCATTGGTGAAGTGGGCATGTCATTAGCTGCATTTCCATTATCCTTAAATTGTGCAAATTGAAACTGCAAAAATATACCTAATGTAAACACGTCAATTTCGCAGAAACTCCCATATATCGCAAAAAAGTGTTTACGCTTACATGAGGTGATTTTTCAGGCAAAACATTTCAAGAATATTTTGCAAAACTGCAATGGAAATGGCTTTTTTACATTTACAAGTCACCTTGCGTACATAAAAGTCACATGATCGTTCTTTAATGTGCTAAAGATAACCCCTTATTTACACTGCACACGTCTGCGACACATCACGGCTCCGACACGGCCACCGGAGCTGATTGTGGCCACTCTAGTCAGTGTTTATATCAAAATCATCGGCATAACATCTGTTAATTGAAATGCCGTCATTTTAAAACTTTTTTTACTGACATTTATAAAATATCGGAAAACTTTTGCATCAATGGGACCCTGGGCTGCAAAACCAGTCTTAAGTAGCACGGGCCATTTGTAGCAATAGCCAAAAATACATTGTATGGGTCAAAATGATCAATTTTTCTTTATGCCAAAAATCATTAGGATATTACGTACAGATTAGTGGTGTCAGTTGATTAACAAATGTCATATAGCTACCTGTGCCCTTCAGCAAGAAAATAAAGACTAATCTAATTTATCAAACTAAATTCTAAATTAAATAAAGATAAAGCTTAAAACTATTTAAGTTATTGATTTCACAGACATCACAGCAGCTGGTTATTAGGATATTTTGGATGCTGTTTCTTTAAAAGCTGCCGCTGCTGAACTTGAAGCAGATCTGACACTACTTTAAATGTGACTTATAAATAATAAATACTTACATGCACAGTTTTAAGTCAGCTTTAATCGCCTTTTTGTAACTTTGTGACTTGACTGACGACATAACTATGACCATTGCATAGTTGTAGTTTCATGTGGGTTTGAATATGTTACAGCGTTTTAATATAGCATATTTGTGCATGCACTTGAAGAGCACGCACTATGAGCACAGTGTAACGGCTGACAGGACAGAAAGATTTGTTTTTACTGACATATGGCCTGACAAACATCTCATCTAACAACAGTTCACTGATGTTCTACTGAAGCTCCGCATCACCGGTACCGTTTCTACGCCCGTTCGACTCGCACCTGGCACTGACGTGAAGTCGTAGCGCATTTCTGAAAAGTCTCCCATTTGATGTGCTCATACTAAAGACGTTCCATGTCTAAATGAAGCAGTTCTTTAGCAGTTGTGAGTGGGGTGGTCAAACCTAGCCCTGCCCCTGCGTTAAATATTTTTAACATGTTAAAATGAAAAAAATGAATCACCTGCGTTAACGCACTAACGCGCTAGTATAGATCATTTTCCATGAAGATATTTTGTAAATTTCATACATTAATATATCAAAACTTAATTTTTGATTAGTAATATGCATTGCTAAGTACTTCATTTGGACAAATTTAAAGGCGATTTTCTCAATATTTTGATTTTCAAATAGTTGTATCTCGGCCAAATATTGTCCTATTTCAGATGTTCCTATTCCAAACCATATACAAATGGAAAGCTTATTTGTTCAGCTTTCATGTGATGTATAAATCTCAGTTTAAAAAAATTGACCCTTATGACTGGTTTTGTGGTCCAGAGGCAAAAATGGAAACTATCAAAAACTCAATGTAAATATATGTTCTCCTGAAAACAATCCACAGTTTGCTAGAGACAGCTGCAACATTTATAGCGATGAATATCCATTGACACACACATTCTGTGCGTCCAAAAAGGAAACGGCTAAATGTTAACAGTTCCACTTACCATCAGACATTACCATAACAGCAAGACGCTTTATAGTCCTCTCAGTGGTCCTGTCACAGAAAGTGACTAAAGCTGCCTGAAGATGATGTCAGTATGACACCCCAGTGTGTAATTGCCATGTTTGCCTTTCTAACATGTCTAAAAATATGTCTAGAAGCTTTCTTCTCATATTGCTTCCGCACCTTGACTTAACAAAAGGCAAAAACAAAAAGAAACATTTCAAAATTCTTTACTTTTTAATGGACGTTTTACTTGGATTATTCATTATTATGCATGTGATGTTATTATGACAGTCAATGTTAATAATGTACAGTTGGTGTAGACTCTCTACTATTTCTGTATTCCTGGCCACATACATTTTATTCAACTCATTAACCTAATCAGTGATTGATTTTCATAATCAATGCAAGATTCATTCATTAACCATGTTGAAGTGCTCATTGTTTTAGAATTAAGGTCCATTTTCTCATTAAGCCTTCATTCCGGTAATAGGTCCATGTGCTTCGTGGAAAGCTCAGCTATTTGAATATTCCCGTATACATGTTAATCATATTCTGAATAAACTAAGTCATGCACATTCTATTCCTACTAGTGAATTCTCTGTCTATCATAACCTCTCTGACTATTATGTCCTCAGCAGCAGATAAGAAGCTGAAGGATGAATTGAAAAATGTAGGCCAGGAACCATTTTAATTATGACAGTGTTGCTGTGCTTTCGCCCAGGCTGTATAGTGATTTATGTTCATTTCTTTTATGGGTTGTAAATAATTTCCTGTCACCCTCGCTCCAAAAATGTTTGTTTGACATATTACAACTGGCTGTTTTCTTGTAGGCTTTGGGCTTTCTTATGATTACACATGGATAAAATAAATTTTACAGTGGATATTTAAAGCAAGGCAATTGCATATATTCAAAATATGACAAATTTGGAATATATTCACTGTTTGGGGTTTGTAAGTCTGCATTTATTTGACCAAAAATACATAAAAACAGCAGTATTGTGAAAAATCATTGCAAATATCTGTTCTCTATTTGAATGGACTTTAAGATATGATTATGTTCATTGATGGCAAAGCTGAATTTTCAGCAGCCATTATTCTAGTCTTCAGTTTCTCTAAATCCTTCAGAAATCAGTCATACATGAATAGAAATAATAATAATAATAATAATAATTAAATAAAAACATTTTTTTTAAAAAGTGCTTGAAATATTGTAACATCAACATTTAATCTATTTAATGCATCCTTGTTGAATAAAGAAAAGGTATCAATTTCTTTCAAAAACAAATACGGCTTATTTGTTCAACAGTTCAGTCAATCTTTCATTTTTTTATACTTGCATCATGAAAGGTCACCAGAGAATCATTTAGCATACTGTTGAATTAACATAAAAATGCATATCCAGTACATTTCTGCTTTTATAAATCCTGATTTGTTGCCTTTAAGGCAGAATCAAGAAATGTGAAATGGTCTTCCTAAGAAATAGCATTATTCAGCCAGCTGTCTATGTATTATATCCATAGTGTTTTGTTATATATCCATATATCCTTCAGCAGGAGATTTTTGGTCTACACAGGTTCACATGCACTACTGAGTAAACAGAGTCAAGCTGCTATTGTTCTTGTCCTCGTTTTCATTTTTTGAATAGCTTTAGATGTGTTTGACAGCAGGAGTGGATAAATGCTCACTATGACGGATTGTTGCCGTTGTCAGTAGCTGAGGATATTGACATCTTGAGGAAATCTGTCGTCCTGGACAGTGGATGACTGATGAATGCTCCCAGTACTCCTTTCATCAGTACAGCTGTCAGCACAAAAGAGATATAGCATTGTGCGTGTTTGTCAGTGTACGAGTGTGTGCATTGCCGGTTCACCTTGTGAGAGTTTTGTAATAAAAGATATTGTTTGTTTGATCTCTAACTGTCTCAAGGTTGTTGCTCTGTGTGAGGAAAGAAATTAACGTCAATGAAAAAACAGCTTGTCATATGCGGCACGCATACATTTTCTCATCAAACGTTGAAGAAATAGGACACAGAAAATGAAAATTTTGTCATTTACTTATCTGCATGTTATTCCGATCCTATTTTCTTTTGTGAAATGCAAAATGAGACAATCCAACCTTCTGTTTTCCATACAACGAAGTGGATGCTGATTTATACTGTAAGACTCCAAATGGACAAAAAAGGTTAAAGTTTTCATATAACCTAGGCAGAAAATCATTCAAAATGTCCTTCGGTCATGTATTTCAAGCTTACCATATTGCATTCAGTCATGTGACACACCAGTACAAGTTGTTTGATGTCAAATAACTGAAATATTTTCACTTAACACAAGGGTAAATGAGATTTGTGAACGAGAACTCCTTGGAATGGAAGCAATATATTGTTGAACAATACAGTATATTATAAAGCAATATATTGTTTTAAGCTTAAGTTTTAATAAAGAATGATCTGAATGATTGGTTTCTTAGAATAGGGGATGAAGACTTAATGCTTTACAGTATTTATCTCAGTGGGTTTTTTTTTCACTCCTTCAAAAAGTCTACAAAGTGAATTTTCCCTCTTCCAGGTTCACCCAAAAATGAAAATGATGTCCTGATTTACTCACTCTCATGTTGTTCCAAACATGTATGATGACTTTTTTTTCTGCTAAACACAGAAATTTTGAAGAATGTTTTTTGCTGAACAGTTTCAAATACCATTGACTTCCATGAACCAAAGCTTTCACTTTTTGGAGGAATATCCCTTTAAGAATTTGAACTGGACAAAAAGGCATTTTAACATTTAGGTGAAGATTTAAAATAGATGTTATATATCAAAATAAAAAAAGAATCTGCTTATTCAGATGATGCGTCCAGTTTTTTAACATGCATTAATCTAATAACACATCATAATATATCCCACGAGAAATGTCAATATATTTTATTTATTTATTATTATTATTATTATTATTATTTTAATGCTAGTAAATGCTAATAATGGAAAAAGGGGAACCAATTTAGGAAAGGGTCTTGATTTTTGGACTTGAACTCAGTTCGCCTAAAGTGTTAGTCTGTGATATGTCGGAGCGGTGCCCACAAGTGGTTAAGCTGACATTGTTACAGTTCACCCTGTGTAACAACCCAAAAACATTCCTCATAATATTTCCTTAGAAAAAACTGACCCAAAATGACAGTATTTAAATAACACTTATTTTAAGGACCAATTCTTACTATTAACTAGTTGCTTATTAGCATGCATATTACTAACATATTGGCTCTTTATTAGTACTTATAAAGCACATATTAATGCCTTATTCTGCATGACCGTATTTTAGATCCTTTAGAATTAGTTCACCTCCAGAATAAAAATTTCCTCATAATTTCCTCACCTCCATGTCATCTAATATGTTCATGTCTGTCTGTCTTCAGAAAATTAAAGGGATCATGATATGGATTTTTTAAAATTATTTTAACGTTTCTTGAGGTTTACTTATAATGTTAATATAGTTTTTTGCGCAAAAAAGTAAAATAAAATAAATAAATATGTGGATAAATGATTATTTTCAACCCTCTCTCAGAAACAGGCTGTTTCTAAGGGGCGTGTCCTTCAAGGCTTCTCAGGAATTAGCCAGTGTTATGATTGGCTACCGTCATTGCATAGGAAACAGTATCAACAGCCCCTCACTATTGCATGTTCTGAGTGTTTTGACAACACGATCAAAATGAAATGGTCGTTTCCAGACAAAGCAATATGAAATCATTTATTTACGATTTGATGCAGCTGCAATCAGACCTAGTACTGCTTCATCTCTCAACATGAACTCTTTGTGAAGTCTCTATGACAGTATGCCCCGTTTACAAAACAAAATACTCTGAACAATCCTCTGACACGATCCGGGATGCTGTTAAAAATAAAATATCCACTTGTTCCTTACAATGGCATTCGTCTGATATCTGTACAAAGATGCAAACAAGCTGTTTACACCAAACACATCAAGGCGATTTCAGTCCATTTGTCCTTTTGACGACAGACTCAAGCACGTGGACTGTGTCAGAAAGCGAACGGACATCTGTATACTGTATCCAATGTAAACGAGATAGTGGCAGTGATTGCAATTTCTATTTGCTTTTGACATGACACAACACTTGCATTTAGCGTGATCAGTTGTCAGCCGTTATTGCAAACCTTGCCCCGTTGGATCTAAAACGAGTCATTTTTGGAGTTTGGTTAAAGAAATGTTTTGTTTATAATGGGGATGTCTTAAGCAATGAAACTTGCTGGAAGTTTTAATGGTTCAAAGACCTATTATATGCCAAAATATTAAGGCAAATTTGATTTCTCATGTCATCTCTCCTTTAAGGTTTTTGAGGAAAACATTTCAGGATTTTTCTCCATATAGTGGACTTAAAAGGGGATCAGCAGGTTGGGTCCAAATTTCAGTGCAGCTTCAAGAGACTATACACAATCTCAGCCAAAAAATAAGGGTCTTATGTAGCAAAACAGTCATTTTCTAAAAAAAATGTAACATTTCTATACTTTTAACCACAAATGCTCATCTTGCACTAGCTCTGCAATGTGCGACGGTGACTTCACACATTACGTAATGACGTTGGAAAGGTCACACGTAGTTCTTTGTCTGTGTACTCAAAAAGGAAGGGTCGGGTGAAAAATTTGACTTGTGAACTGATCTTTTAATTAGAGATTCTGATTCAGTAGGTGGTGGCAAAAGACAGTTTAAATGAGTGAGTCATTTAATCTTTATGAATGGGTTTATGAATCATTCAGAAAGGTGGATTCATTAACAAAACACAGCTGTGTTGCGCGGAGACATGCAGCAGTTCTGCTGTGGCTTTGATTGGAACTATTTTCTGCAACAAAATTGAGCAAAAACAGTCAATATTGTGTCTAAAATGTAAGTCACTTAATTTAAACTTCTTGTTTATTGAACTACTATTGTAAAAAATCAGTGTCACATTGCAGTCCTGTTGATATTTGGGGAAACATATTGGTCGTGCAATGTTGTGTACCTAAATCATATTATAAATATTTTTTTTTTTCTACCGCAGTATGCATCTATAACTTTCTGTGAGTGCTGTTGCGCTCATTTGTTTTGGTTTCTGCATACTGTTTCTCTCTCACATACTCATTTTAAGCTGCGCAAGCTTCATCTGTCAGGACATAAATACATTAAAAGTCGACGTAAGTGTGACATCAAAACGGATCGGTTTCGAATCGGCAGACTGACGTCCGGTCACCGGTCCGGGCCGATCATGTTGAAAACCAGTTAATTCCAATCCCTGGCCGATTGATCGGTACATCTCTACTTTTAATCCAAACTCATGACTTAATTTAACAACTACCTTACTAACTATTAATAAGCAGCAAATTAGTAATTTATTGTGAATAATAGTGAATATGTGTTCCCTAAACTAAATTGTTACTCTCAATGTATGTTGCATGGTCTCAGATGCCAAATTCATATCTCCTCTTTTGAAATGAAGCGGGTCATCCATCATTTATCCCTAGATTGGCTGCAATCATTTGAATGTCTGGCATTTCTCTGGTCTTGAATCGTGCCTAACCTCAAGCAAAAAACTCATTATATGTGAACAGTAATAATGTCGTCCCATCTATTGTAATGTTTTTGTTGAATGTGATTTTTCTGACCATGTTTGGAGTGATTTAAAGGGGTCTAGTTGCTTGGAGACCTGTAATGGAGGCTTCCCTCAGGTCCTGTGTGTGATTAACCGCTTTTAATAAATGGGGCATTATGAGACAAACAGTGGAATTAATTTCATTGGGTTCTGGGCCTATTCGGTCACACCACAGACAGCAGTCGGGTTTGTAGTCACTTATGGCCCAGTGTGACAGAATTTGACCACTGGGTTTGTATATGAAATAATATATTTCTTTATTAGTTTGTCAATTTTTTATAATTTAATCAAACACAAATATATAAAGAATGGTATTAGTAATAGTAATAATAATAATTGACGGGATATAATAATAATTGAAAGGAGACGTTTTTGAGGAAAACATTTCAGGATTTTTCTCCATATAATGGACTGATATGGTGCCCCAAGTTTGAACTTCCAAAATGTAGTTTAAATGCGGCTTCAAACGATCCCAAATGCAGTTGTAAACGATCCTAGTCAAGGAAGAAGGGTCTTATTTAGCGAAACTATTGGTTATTTTGATAAAAATAATACAATTTATATACTTTTTAATGTCAAATGCTCGTCTTGTCTCACTCTGCCTGAACTGTTTTTTTCTGGTTGATGACAGTTAGGGGTTAATGTGGAAAAATTCCTATCTCATGTTTTCCCTCAACTTCAAAGTTGTCCTGTATCGCTGTTTTACCTTTTTTGTTAGGGGTGTTTGATGATCTTTGCATGTTCACTTTGCAAAGACTGGGTTGATACTACATTTGGGATTGTTTGAAGCCGCATTTTGGAAGTTCAAATTCGGGGCACCATAGAAGTCCACTATATGGAAAAAATTCTGAAATGTTTTCTTCAAAAAACATAATTTCTTTACGACTGAAGAAAGAAAGACATGAACATCTTAGATCTTCTTTTAACTAATTCGTATTTTTGATTGATTGATTGATGCATGAATATTTCCCATGTATCCTGATGCTAAAAACAACTTGAAATATACATTTTAAAGCTGATATTTAAAACATTTTCTTTACTGAGGTTGCTGAGTTGCTTGTAAACACTACATTACATGGTGGGACAATGTTTAATTATTAATATGAACACATTTAAAACTTGTGATTGTGCTGGTTTTTAGAAGCAATAGGTCATTTTAGACTGTGTATTAGAGAGTGTATTGCAGTGTATACAGTGGTTGTGTTTTTGTTTTCTAAGAAAATGTATGAAATACCATTTTCCAGCTAGTTGCATTTTACATGTAATTAGGCAAAATATTATATTTCTGCAACTGAATAAATTTCCCCCACTCCATTGTACAATTACCATATTGTCTAGCAAATTATAAACAAGGGTCACAGGGCTGTGATTCAGATGAAGTCCATTTACTGTAGCTTCAGTGGTTCAAACTTTCTCTTTGCTGTGTTTGTAAAACAGGCTGTTTTTCCAGCCCAGTTTGATGAGTCATTTGTTAATTGCATACTGGTGGGGGCATCAGCAGGACGGAGTCTGTTAGAGGATCTCTCAGCAGTACTTGTAGCCCATGTGCAGGCGTGTACCCGAGGACCTGTGCCTCACTGATTAAAAGTGATAACTGGCGGCAGGCCTCCAGGACAGACGGAACCTACTGTGACCCGCACAGTAAGGACCAGAGTCACCACAGATGAGTCAGAGTGACCTGTGACCACTGCAGGAGGTGTCGTGAGCAAAGTTCAGCTGCTGCTGTAAGCCACAGGCCTGAGTTTTTGGAGGCGGAGTTGAGTTGAGTCAGCGCTCCCAGACTGAGTGTGCTGTGGACATGTGTTTGTGTTTGCTGCATGCGAAAGGAAGTATTTATCATGGCGATGGATTATTTTCATATTTGATGTAATTTGTGTCTTTTCTGCCACTTTTGTTTGGAAAGGGAGATGAGACTGGGACTAATAGGCAAGGGTTTTTCAATGGCACATGATATCTACAGAGCAGATTTTTGACTATTGTCTCTATCGCGGTTACATGCCCACATGATGTTGCTGTGTTACGTGGTCACGAAAACTTACCATTTTCATGCTTTTTTAGGCATTAAGGTTTAAAAACAAGTTATTTTAAGGCGTTGAAACACAATCAGTAGCGAAAGAGAACTCATCTTTGCAAATATCCTTATGTAAACAGTAATTTAGGTCTTAAGTGAAAGCAAACAGCTGACAAAGAAAACACATGTGTAACAGCATATTGGATCCAGGCAACTCTTAAAGTGACAGCAGTCTAACATTCCTGCTGTCTGTCAATTATGTTGTAACTTTAAAAAAGAAATATATGAAATACATATTTAATTTACACAGTGTAGAATATGCAGTACTTTACACAATGTATGGAGTATTTTTTATTTGTTCTGCTGCAGTTTTTTTTTTGTTGTCCTATTGCTTGTAATTAGTTTCTTATTCTTATTTAATCGCTGACTGTTTACTAGTCTTTAGTGTGCTTGTTTTTTTTGTTTTTTTTGTTTTCATTTAGGCTAGTATTAGTTCTTTTGTGAAATGAACACTGGCGACAAGAATTATGAAATTTCTATGGTATAAAAAACTTTGATATCATAAAGACTTTATTTAAAGCAAAAATAACTATATTGTGATGTATGCAGTTACCGTGAAATAAAAATACGCATATTGTGATATAAGATATTCAATTCAATTCAGTTCAAGTTTATTTGTATAGTGCTTTTCACGATACATATCACATTAAACATAGACACATTTTAACGTCATAAACACGTTTTTGTAGAAAATATAATAAACTTTTTTTGCGAAAATAATGCTTGTGTACTGCTAGTATACACCTCTGTGTTTTGAAACCAGTGGAGATGGCAGCATGGAATAAAGTTGCACATTCCAGCTTCCTGCGTTTCTGCCGCTGCCCCTTAAAACAAAATGGCAACATGTTGTCATGTCATGAGACAACATCTGTATTGCAAACTGTATTGCTGTTATTGTCGTTTTTAGCGTAGGTATAACAACGAAATGGCATTGCCATAGAAACCAATTCTGTAAAATGAATGAGTGCTTGGACACACAAATCAGATATGAACAGTTACCATATGTTGTGTGGACAGTCAGTTATTCCAATAATATTCCAACCGGACATGCGCAACATCAGATTTGGGCTGACAGTCTGAATGAGGCTTTAGTTGAAACAAATCTTTCGGAACGTTATAAATGTTTTTACGGTAATTTTTTTTGGTGTAGACGTCATGTCTATGTTGCAGTCAGTCTTTCATGTTAAAGAAAAAGTCCACTAGTACTTGCCCCCTTGTCATCCAAGGTGTTCATGTGTTTCTTTCTTCAGTCGTAAAGAAATTGTTTTTTGAGGGAAACACTTCCATATGGTGGACTTATATGGTGCCCTGAGTTTGAACTTCCAAAATGCGGCTTCAAACAATCCCAAATGCGGTTGTAAAAGATCCCAGCTGAGGAAGAAGGGTCTTATCTAGCGAAACGATCTGTTAGTTTTATAAAAATAAAACTAACAGATCGTTAGTCTGTTTGCAAAGACTGGGTTGGTACTTCTGCAGTGATGTAGGATGATTTTGAAATGATTTTTGAAATTGAGGGAGAAAATACGATTGGAGTTTTTCGACATACCCTAACTGTCTTGAGCCAGAATACACAGAGTTCAGGGAGAGCAAGACAACACGAGCGTTTGAGATTAAAAACTAATTACAACCTCATTTGGGATCGTTTGAAGCCACATTTAAACTGCATTTTGGAAATTCAAAATCAGGGCACCATAGCAGTCCATTATATGGAGAAAAATCCTGAAATGTTTTCTTCAAAAAACGTAATCATCCTAGCCTAGAACATCTTGGATGACAAGGGGGTGAGTACATTATCTGTAATTTTTTGTTCTGGAAGTGGACTTCTCCCTTAACTGTCTTCCTGTTGTTTATTTTCTTATAAAATTGCCTATGAAGATCCTCAGATCTTCCCCGGATGCACAGGTATGTTTGCAGTGTTCCCTGAGTGAGTGCGGCTTTAGTGTTCCTGCCCAGACCGTTGAACCACAGCATCAAACAACATCACAGGCCCAGGTGGGGTGCATCCAGGAGCCAGTAAATCCTGCCTAAGACCTTGTTGTGGAGATTAAAGCTTTCCAAACTTCTTCTGAGCTTCAGGAAACAATCAGATTATCCTTTTGATGAACACTTCAGTCAGTTCTTTCTCCATGACAAGGAATTAGGGAATAGACAGAAGAAAAGAGCCTTAGTGTCCGAATAGACGTATCTTTGATCTGAGATTGTTGTTTGGAGCTGCAGGTTGATTTTGCACTGTGTAACATGAATCTGATATCATAGAGATACTGAATTGGAGAAAAAAAAATCACAATTATTTGTTCTTTGATTATTCCTATGGTTAGATTTGTATGCATGTCTTTTTCTGTCCCATTATTCAGTATGCAATTGTGCTGAAAGTGGAAAATTTGTTTATCTGTATTAGCGGGAGAGACTACATTTTGAATGCATAGTTTTTCAAAATGTAAATTTTGTCACTGTTTTGGAGCACAGTAGCTTATAAGTGACCCTGAAGGCTGACATATATTTAGTGTTAATTTCGTTAACGAAAACTATGATGAAAAATGTTTGACAAAATGAGACTATGATACAATAACAATAAGATCAATAAACGATAACTGTGACTGTCAACATGCAGTATTGTTAATGATAAAAGATGAGACTAAAATGTATTTTAAAAAATAAAAACTAAACCAAAATCTTTTTTATTTTCATCAGAAAAGGAGACCAAATATTATTGCAGACTGCTGTACATGCCTCTACTATACCAAGAATTCAAATCCCCAGATCACAGCTTGTCTGTTGAAAGAATACATTTTCTGCCTGGTGTTTTTCCTCATTTTTTCAATGTGGCAACCATGCGCATGCCTTTTGTGTTTATGTATTTGTGCTTGTTTGTCAAAGTGCAATAGCTGAAATGTAAAAATAAATTTCTCAACTGACAACAGTTTTTTTTTTTTTTTTTTTTTTAAATCACTTGAAAATGTTACTAAGATAATTTATTGACTAAAACTAGACTAAAATGTTCAGACATTTAGTCGACTAAAACTTAACTAAACAAAAACAGGACTATATTATAACTACAAAAGTACATTTGACATATACTAAGACTGATATAAAAAACGTAGACTGAATTAAATATAGCTGACAAAATTAGCACTACATATACAGTGTATACGGAAAGTATTCACAGTGTTTCACTTTTTCCACTTTCTGTTATGTTCCAGTCTTATTCCAAAATGACTTAAATTCATTATTTTCATCAAAATTCTATGAACAGTAGCCCATAATGACAACGTGAAAAGTTTGTTTGAAATCTTTGCAAATGTATTCGAAATAAAAAAAAAAAATCACATGTACATAAGTATTCACAGCCTTTGCTCAATACTTTGTTGAAACACCATTGGGACCAATTACAGCCTCAAGACTTTTTGAGTATGATGCTACAAGCTCATCATCATTTGGCAATTATCTGCCATTCCTCTCATTTCCTCACATCTGAAGCTCTGTCAGTTTGAATGGGGAAGACGCACATTTTCAGGTTTCTCCAGAAATATTGCTATGGCTGGGCCACTCAAGGACATTCACAGAGTTGTCTATAAGCCACTCTTGCTGTGTGCTTAGGGTCATTGTCCTGTTGGAAGGTGAACCTGGTGCCCAGTCTGAGGTTCTGAATGCTCTGGACTGGGTTTTCATTAAGGCTATCTCAGTATTTTGGTGCACTGAGCTTTCCTTCTACTCTAATGAGTCCCTCAGTCCCTGCCACTGAAAAACAACCCCACAGCATGTGGCTGCTACCAGCACACTTTACTTTTGGGATGGTACTGTGCAGGTGATGAGCAGAGCTGGTTTTCTTTAAACATGGTGCTTAGAATTGAGGTTCATCATGCCAGAGAATCTTGTTTCTCACAGTCTGAGGGAACTTTAGGTGTTTTTTTGCAAATTCCAAGTGGATTTTCATGTGTCTTCGTGGAGGAGAAGATTGGGTTTGACCACACCACCATAAAGACCAAATCGGTAGAATGTTGCAGTGATGTTTGTCCACATATGATCATGGAGAACATTAGGTTCTTGCTCACCACTCTAGACAAGGCTCTTCTCAGTCAATTGCTCAGATTCAAAATTCTTCCATTTACAGATGACGGAGGCCGCTGTGCTCATTTGGACCTTTAATGTTGCAGAATTTTTTTCTGTTCCCTTCCCCAGATCTGTGCCTCAATACAATCCTGTCTCGGAGGTCTACAGACAATTCCTTGGACTTCATGGCTTGGTTTGTGCTCTGACATGCACTTTTAACTGTGAAACCTTATATAGACAGGTGTGTGCCTTTCCAAATCGTGTCCAATTAACTGAATTTACTAGAGGTGGACTCCAATCAAGTTGTAGAAACATTTCAAGGAATGATCACTGGAAACAGGATGGTCGACCACTCCTACACAATCTGTCTGACTGTGGATTTGTGGAGTCTAAACTCTTAAGAGATGGTTTTGTAACCTTTTTCTAGGCAGATGAGCAACAACAAACCTTTTTCTGAGGTTCTTAGAGATGTGTGAAAATCTGATGAACTTTTTGGTCACATTTATGCAGAAATATAGAAAATTCTAACTTCTCACAAACTTTTAGGCAGCACTGTACGTGTGTTTTTTTGTTGTTGTTTTTTTTTTATATAAATTTGTCAAAGATTTTAAGCAAACTTTTTTTACTTTGTCATTATGGGGTATTGTTTGTAGAATTTTGAGGAAAATAGTGAATTTAATCTGGAATAAAGCTGTAACAACAAAATGTGGAAAACTGAAGCCCTGAGAATACTTTCTGGATACACTGTATTAATACTAAATACTACATGTTTGTGACAGTGGGAAACATGGGATGTTTCAAACCGCATTTTTGAGACTGTTTTTTTGGTACACTGCATTTTTAAGGAGAAAATACTCAGCAATCGTGTTGACTGAAGAATTTGCATATGATTTATCTAAGCGTCTTATAGACATGTAGACACCAGATAGACATGTAAACAATGGTAAAAACTTAATTTTCACCTCAGGGGGTCTTTAATAATTCTTTAATGTGCATTATTGTACAAAATTATAACATTGATATTCTTTGTGTGCGTTATTAAACAGTTATTTTCAAATGTTCTGCAGTGAGAGAGAAAAAAGTAGTTTGTATTTAAATGAGTTGTTTGTTTGTCTGAATTCATGATGTTGGTCTGCACCATAAGTGTAGAGGAATCGGTCTGTGTTGAATGTTGGTCCTGCTGACTGTGCTGACCTTTAGTCAATAGCTGTTCTGTATTCCTGTCGCCTGTTCCTCTACTTTTGATAATGCTCCCCAGGATTTATTGACTTATGGGCTTCAGTTCCACGTATCCGAGGAAAAATGTAGCTCCCCCATGATGGATTCTGAACTTCAAAAACCAGCGTTGCAAAAATAACCCAGATATTTTTTTCAAAGCACATCTTCAATAAAAGCAACTCATGGCTTCTTTCAAAGTTTAAAGACACAAGAAAGTTTGTCAGAAAATATTTTGTATGATTTTTATTCAGGTTTATGTACGTGCGTGCAGATTTTTCATCCATGTTACTGAAGAAATCAGTGAGGGAAACAGTGAATTAATAACAAGTTATGAAGTTATGTTTTAAACAGTGACAAATTACCAGTCAAAAATAATTGGCTGACCCAATTGTTAGAGTAATTAGGTCAAGTAATTATTTTCCTCCTTGCAGGTGAAAGGAATCTGATTGTAGCGGATGGAGGGTCACAGATGGTCCTCAGAGCAGCCTCTGAACGCATGACTGAGGAAAACTAGCTGATAAAGTAAATAACAGGAATATTTAATTTAATTAAAAGACAAGGGCTGTTCATAATCACCTCTCCACTCTCTCTCCCTCCTGTTTCTGTACACTTTGTTTGCTGCAATGTACCCAAAGGTACAATTCACATGAGAAAGCCACTTATATTGCTACGGTAACCGGCCACTCCTGCTGTCTCCTCTCAGCCTTTCCAGCCGCGCTCCAATCAGAATCAGGCGAGGTGTTTAGGCCATCAGGTTTTTGGACGGAGAGCTCAGTCACACTGATTTGCCTGTGATGGAGGGTTGTGAAACAGAGCGCTCGGGCTAATCAGTTCACCCGATCTCTCTCATCAGGCCGCCCCACTTCAGTCTCGCCTCTTACTTTGACCCCGAAATGCGATTGAAATCAAAACATTGACTCGCTGTGATAAATTACAGAGCTACTGTGTTTACACGGTTCTCTGGTGCTTTTTGCTTTTTTTTTGTCTCATTGGAAATGAGGCGGCTGTGTTTTTGTAATCATTTCCATTTATTATGTCCCTCTGCTTCTAACTAATTGTTTCAAAACTTGTTAGTGTGCAGTGAAAGTTCGGTGCTGGTAAAACAATAGGGTTGCCAACTTCAGCACAGTGTTGGTATTATTTGTATATGACCCTGGACCACAAAACCAAGTCTTAAGTAGCACGGGTATATTTGTAGCAGTACCCAAAAACACATTGTATGGGTCAAAATGATCAATTTTTCTTTTTTGCCAAAAATTATTAGGATATTAAGTAAAAATCATGTTCCATGAAGATATTTTGTAAATTTCATACTGTAAATAAATCAAAACTTAATTTTTTGATTAGTATTATGCATTGCTAAGAACTTCATTGAACAATTTTAGAAGCGATTTTCTCAGTATATAGATTTTATGCACCCTCAGAGTCCAGATTTTCAAATAGTTGTAGCTTGGCCAAATATTGGCCTATCCTAACAAACCATACATCAATGGAGCTTTCAGGTTATGTATCAATCTCAATTTTTTTTTTTTAAATTAACCCTTATGACTAGTTTTGTGGTCCAAAGATAGGGGCGTCACTAGCGGGGAGGGGAAAGGTGACACAGTGCACAGGGCCCAGAATTTTTTTGGGTGGCCCCAGCGTCAACCCCCGCCTAACCCCTCCTGTGAATGATCCTGGAACCCCCCTCCCCCACTGAGCGTGATTTTGAGGGGCCCCATTGCAAATTCAGTGCACAGGGCCCAGCATTCCTAATGATGGCTATGTCCAGGGTAGGCCTGGGTGATAATTCGATAACGATAATTATCGTGATATAATTTTCCTCGATAAAACGATATGAAGAGTTTGATAAATGTTCAATATAATTTTTATGTGCCAAAAAGCAGAACAAAACAGCGTAACTCATTTGAATCGCGCCACATGGACCGTTTATCTGCTCTGACTAAAGTTCAAACTGCTGCGCTGCGCAAGCTCACTAAAGAAGATGCATTTATTGTCTTGATGCGGCGTAAATGTGTCGCTTCCGTTATGAGCGCAGCTGTCGCACGCCTACATTTGAAATGCCAAATTTGAGCATGCAAAAGACACAATATGTGAACAACTCCGTCACGCGAGCATTAAACGGTGCTGTGAGATTCAGTGTGAAACACTTGAATTCAGCGATGAACAAATGACTCAATGATTCAAACTTGTGTGCAACAAGACAGTCAGAAGGCTTTTGTATCTACACATCGGCATCATTTACCATGGATTTACTGTAGTAACACTC
>JAHKKF010503312.1:0-20875 GCA_019740295.1 Labeo calbasu
GTTCATTATTACATCCAGCAACACAACACCTCAATCGCTCAATCGGAGATATTCTTGTCTAATTTACATCACTGCTCCAGCATTGAAACAAAGAGGGCGGACTGTTACAACTGATCTGAGGTAAGACGCTCATGTCAATCAACTATCGCGGGAGCGGCCTCTGTCGGTTTGACGCCACAACGACAGGCATCTGAGAATGGCTCGATTTAAAAAAGGGATATTATTTTTACAGATTAATGTTTAATAAAATAAAACAAAACAAAATAAAAACAATTAAATAACCGTAAAATGCACTTAGTTTCAATCCTAGTCTTGGTGGGTATTAATGTAAAGCATGGCAGTGTTGTTACTGCTAACTAAAGTAGTAAAAATAGTTTTCATAAATTTAAATGAAGCTGAAATAAATTAAAAAACAACAACAACAACAACAAAAAACATTAGATGCCTTGCAAACTACCTGAAATGAGTTTAAACTGAAATACTAAAATAAAAAAAAAATAAATAAATAAAATATATTAAATAATTTAAAACAGAAGTATTTAAAAATTAAAACTAAAAATATGTATAAAATAATAATAAATACTGTAATGGTATATAAATGATACTAAAATAATAATAAAGCATTGTTGGTTTGTCGTAAGTGAATTCAAATAGACATAAAAGCACAAAAATGTCAATTTCAACTAAACAGCTTTTAATAAATAATAATAATAATAATAATAATAACTGCTCATCATTTTTTTTATTATGGAATTTGATATCAACCTCTGAAACTCTTTTGACCAGGCTATTGAGGACTGATCTCCATAATCTCTTTAAAGTCTTTTTTTCATTTTCAAGTTACGTAATTTTCTGGATAGACTAGGTATTAAGACACCACACCATTTCCCTAAAAGAGTTGACATCATACAAGTGCTTTTATTTCTCATCCCTACAGGATTATGGGATGAAGACGAAGAGTGAAACTTACAGTAATTGTACATTTCAGAAAAAGGAATCTTCATTAAATCTGCAGCAATTTCTTTCAGGCGTAACCCAATTTTAAGCATTAAATAAGAATGAAAGGCCTCTTTTCAACTGACATTAGGGCCCATTCCGTCTATAAATCGACATTTCCTGCATATATTATCACGTAGAGGACAAGAGGCCATCCTTTCTGTGTTCCTTGTCGGGTTTCTCTCCTGTGCTCTGCTCCCAGTGTAAAACAGCTAATTAAACATTTTCTCCTTTCAAGACATCCTTCAGGAGTTCAAAAGCCACATATCAAAGGACGGTTCAAAGGAAATCCAGAGTCAAAAAGCGAAAGGTGCCAAAATGTTCTGCATTTTAAGACAAAAAAAAAAAAGTGGCTGCCGGTTTAGTGCTGTTTCACTAGCATAATCTGTGAGAGATATGAATGTCCAACAAATAAAGATGGAATGTTATTTCTCTCTATCTGTGCAGACGTATTATAAGTACTATAAAAATGAGCTCTTTTAGTCTTTGGGTTTGTCCTAATGATTTTAAATTATGAAACGACTTGAGGAGAGACACTAAGGTGGCTGAACCTCTCCTAACATTTCCTGCCTTAATTTCAAGCTGCTCTATAATTGATTCTTGCGGTTCCTGGTATTTTAAAGGCATACTAATGACTGCAAAAAAACAGTTGTCCTTGACTAATGCAGGGAGCCGTGGAATTAAACAGGGTGAGATTTGTCTCTCTCGTTTTTCCACATTTGACTTTGACTGTATTCATATTTAACCAATCTGAGCAGTTGATTAGAACATCAGGGGGAGAAAAATACATGCAGATTCATATTCCTAATATCCAATGTCTGGTTAATTACACTCACGACAGGAGGGGGGCATTTCATTACATCTAATCTGCGCTCACAAAACCAGACAGAAAGCGCGTGATATAAAATATAATGTACAAGAACAGATGATGTTTGCTCTGGTGGGTATAAGAGGGACCGTGGGAGGTCAGTGGGGCGACGGGAAATCAGGAACAGGACATTGGCATAAAGGTCACTGATATTGTGGCGCTCGGGGAGAAATGGCTGGCCGGCATCTGGGGTGTATTTTTAGACAAACGTCCAGTGCTAAAGGAGGACACAGGATTGCTGTCATTGGGGAGAGCTCCTCAGGTGCAGAGTCTAATTGTTCCAGCTCTATCTCTGTGATGCATTCTGGGAAAGCGTGTGAGGCAAGTGATATTAAAAGTCATATCGAATTTAGAAAAGAAACCGAATTAACTTTGTTTTATCTTGTTCAACATATCATTTATTATTCAACCACCTACTAGCCAAACTCACACTGGAAAACAAAACTATGGACCAAACAATGTTTTGTTTATTGATACTGTCTGTGGTTGAGAATCACACGCACTGCCTTTGGCTGTCTGAGACCATTAAATATCCAGGAGATGACATTAGCTATTCTATCTCTGACTTTCCAGCCAAAAACTTCACAGATTCCGCTCTTATAATTCCACATCTAATTAACGTATCTGCAGTGTGGAGAGATTTTAATATCAGATTTCACTCTGACTCCAAACGTTCTTGAGGGTATTCATTAGATGGTGTTCTTTGCACTTAATCAGGGTTATAAAGGGCATTTTAATTGATCTTTAAAATCTGGAAAAAGGCTTAAAATTCTGGGGTTGCTGTGAATAGTGAGAGATGTGTAGAATATCAGTACTTTGCAAATGAACAATTAACTACGGTGC
This sequence comes from Labeo calbasu, assembly GCA_019740295.1. Lineage (NCBI taxonomy): Eukaryota > Metazoa > Chordata > Actinopteri > Cypriniformes > Cyprinidae > Labeo > Labeo calbasu. Next base: position 2,708 of record JAHKKF010503312.1, read on the forward strand.
GTCTGTATTCTTTTTTTTTTCCACTGAGAACCAAAGAAAATGCTTCATTTTTCAAAACATGCTACTCTAAAATGGATTCATCTATCTAATTCCTACAAATGCTTATGTTTTGCTTGATACACAAGCAGCTACGTTCCACAACCCTAATGGACAAGTAATTAAGAACAATTACTTTGTTCTTGCTTTCACTATTAATAAAGGTAATGACAACCAGAATTTGACCATGTAATTCTTGTAAAATGTAAAAAGGCACCAAAACACCATGCAGTGTTATTACTGGCAACAAATGCAACATATAATGAATTATGCTCCTTTTCAAACTAGGTGTCCTCAGAATGTGTCTGTGAAGTTTCAGCTCAAAAAAACCCACAGATCATTTATATTATCATTTTAAATTTGCCCATTCTGAATGGAAGCAGAAACAGTTTTGTACGTCTCTTTAAATGCAAATGAGTTGCTGCTCCCCGCCCACTTTTTCAGAACAAGACTGTGCCTCCTTCGTCAGATACTCTGCTAAAAACACCTGCTTGATTTTGATTATCTAGTAGTTTAAACTTCTGATATAGGGTTTTCTGAGCGCACACATCTGAAACGCACACAGAAAGCGGCTGTCACATGGCATGTGAGTACTAAACTAATTTCTCTTTCATGTTTTATTGTGCTTAAACTGTCAAATACAAGTTCATGTTAAACTCGAACTTTTGCCATGGCAAACTGTCGCTTGCAAAAACTAAATGGCGGTGCCATGGGTAAAAAGTGCAGATTTAAAGTCATTGCACACTAAGTCAAATTTTCGTATGCGTTTTTTTTTTTCGTTTTTGTCATCCTATCCTACCAAAATGCTCGCTACAGATGTGAAAACACAGAAAATCGAACCTGATCGGAACTTTTTTTTTATGACGGACGAAAGTTTCGAACGCAGTGTGTAAACTCGATTGACACAATGTGAGATCGTATTTATTTTCTAACGTGTGAAAATTTCGGACGGAAATTTTGGACTCAGTGTGCAATGACCTTAAAGGGGGGTAATATTATAAGAAGATCCCATTTCTACATCACGAGGGGAGCGAAATCTGAGTGGCTTGCGAATGTTTTTTTCACATGCTTGCAGGAAAAAACTTACCAAAACAAAGTGGGTTGTTCTTTTTCACGTTTTCTGTATTAGTAGATGCACCGGGGATCCGATTATAGCACTTAAACACGAAAAAAGTCAAATTTACATGACATGCCACAAACCTAATTAATATTTAATATTTTTTTTATATACAATAATTAATTAACCTACCTTCCCCTAATCCCGTAATTCAATTATGTAAACTATTTACTCAGCACATCCTATTTAAATTGCCAGCTGGGATCAGGAAAACCACTTTTTATCAAAATACCAATATATTTAAATATAATGAGTATGTTATATTATTTACATGCTGTACTAATAAACCTAAAATTTCAAAAACGCAATAACACTAGTGAAATTCACTGTCACGGGTGTTTATAGACAGGAATAAACGGGAGCTGTTGTCCAGTAGCTCTTTTCATCTAGTTAAGGAAAAAAAAAAAAAGACATATGGAAGTACATGGTGTAGTATATACAATACCAGTGAATTAACTTCAAAGCAGTATCTTTACCTCTGAACAAACAGGCTTTTTCCAACATGTCAGCCCACACTGACCGAAAGCGCCTTTGGGAGTGCGGTGTGTTTGAACAGAATTGCAGCACATATAGTCTGTGGGAAGATCCACATGATGTGGTTGGCTCTCTCCCACTATGTAAGCACATAAATCTGCTTGTGCCCTGGAGGTGGGAACCGGCAGCACTAATTGACTGTAGAAAGATTAGGGGTCAGGGCCCCGGTAATATTAACATTAATAAACTTGATCCCTCAAATGAAAGCAATCAGCCGAGGGGGTAGTAAGGTCCCTTTCTGCAGCACCGTGACCCGGTCAGATTACTCTTAGATCTCGGAAAACAGATGCATGTGTGTAGATGCATACCTGTTAGATGCTAAACAGAACTGCTGAGTGAAATATTCATTAAGTGTTTTTAATAAAAACAACGAGAAAAAAAATGTGCACTGTGACAATAATCAACTAATTAAAAAATACGCTACATTGCAAAAGAGAGATCAGCACGAACACATTCAATTTATCAAAAGTGAAAGTACAGATATTTATAAATGTTACAAAAGATTTATATTTTAAATAAATGTTGATCTGAAAAAGGATTTCCTTTTTTTAGTTTCCAGAAAAATATTACTGTTTTCAACAAGGGTAATAATAAGAAATGTTTCTTGAGCAGGAAATCAGCAAATTAGAATGATTTCTGATGATCATGTGACACTGAAGACTGGAGTAATGATGCTGAAAATTATGTTTTGACATCACAGAAATTAATAATATTTTTAAATATATGAAACCAGAAAACAGTTATTTTAAATTCTAATAATTTGTCACAATATTACAGTTCTTACTGTATTTTTATCAAATAAATGCAGCCTTGGTGAGCAAAAGTATGGAAGGATGTTTCCACCACAGAAAAAAAAGGGTAATTGCGACTTTTTATTTGTGAAAATTGTGAGATATAAATTCGCAATTGCATGTTATAATGTCAGAATTTCAAGATATAAACTCACAGATATTACCTTTTTTTAATTTTTATTTTTTTTTTACTTTTTTTCAGTGGCAGAAACAGGCTTCCATACACAAGATACGTCTTTCAAAAAACAAACAAAAACAAAAAAAAGAAAAAAAAAAAGAAAAGAAAACAATGCAAGATATATTTTACAGAAAAGTAGTCAAAATAAAGTAAATGCATAAGTGAAATAAATATAATATAATATAATACAATATTGCACTTTTTCACACCAGTCTTAAGTAGCACAGGAACATTTGTAGCAATAGCTAACAATACATTGGATTGGTCAAAATGATTGATTCTATGCCAAAAATCATTACGATATTAAGTTAAGATCATGTTCCATGAGGATATTTTGTAAATTTCCTACCATAAATATATCAAAACTTAATTTTTTTTATTAGTAATATGCATTGCTAAGAACTTCATTTAAACAACTTTAATATCTTATTTTTTGCAGATTTTCAAATAGTTGCGTCCTTGCCAAATATTGTCCTATCCAAACAAAATGACCCTTATAACTGGTTTTGTGGTCCAGGGTCACATACTGTATGGCATGGAAAATATTAATTTAAAAGACATATTCAAATATAAAGGATATATAACTATAAACAAATAAACAAACAAATAAAGGGGAAAAAAGTTCACACATTTCTACTTGTGAACCTTAGGTCTTGGAATATGACACGGGAATGTAATGAAAGGTAGATTACTGTGACCTCAGCTCAACGGCGTTGCATCCAATATCTCAATCAGCCTTGGTGGGTGTTCAAATGTTTTACAACAAAGCACCATCGCTAGAAAAGGTCCTTGGCGAGGACGAAGCATAAATGAACAGGACAAACAGTAGCCCACCCTGTGGGTAGCCGTGGGGCACCTCTACAGAGGCACGGCCACTTTGATCCCAAAGCCCCACTGCTGCCAGGCCCAGAAGAGCCAGATTAGGCAGCCGGAACGACACAAAGAACGACAGCTCACTGTGTTCACCCAGGCTCAGTAAAATGACACAGAATGCCATGGCGCCCCAAAAAAGTCTCCTCTGAGATTTCCACTTCTTTTGAGGCAAACTCAGCGTTGTAAAAAGGGGGAGATCAAAGGACAGCACAAGTCACTGATAACTATAGTATATAATGACCCACTTCGACAATGACACTTTTGTTGCTACAGCACATGCTGCCAAGACCCTTCGCTATTAGTCATGCAGTTGCCTCATTTTCATACGACCTTTATTTGATTACAGTCTTTTTTTTTTCCCTCCAAGACATTAATTTCAACTTTAGAGTAATGATGGCAGAAACATGGTCACGATATTCTAAAGAAGAACTCTGAAGTATTTTCAAGCCAAAGGTTGCTCATTTGGAGTGATTGCTGATTGATTACTCTGAACTTTCCGTGCAAAATAAGGTTTGTAGACTACTATGGGAGAACACTGAGAAATGCAGTTCACTTGTCTTGTCTTGCACTGAAATGGAAAGTGGAAACTGCTATGTTCGTTCATAAGGAAAGGTATACGCAAACCCGTGATTGAGACCATTCCTAAAGAGGAGACTTCTCCCACAAGTCTATGAGTGTTGAGTAGCAACACCTGCCACAGAAAGATCAAAGCTGTTTTCACAGTCTTACTCTTCCCCTTTGACAGTATTATTTTGTGGCAAGCTGTGAATGGGAATAAATGTGTGAGAACCATGAACTCTCTACCTTCCACTCTGCATCATTCTGTCTCTTTCCTTCTTCCACAAGATAATCATCATTAAAGGAGGGTTTTCCTAGCAAAATGCTCAATGCTTCCATTCTAAATTAATAAGTAGTATGTGCAAAATGATCAATTAAATACTATTTAGTTTACTTAAAGCATAAACTATAACATAAAAAGAAATAACGATTGTTTTAGATCATTCATTGTCATAATCAATCCAGTATTTAACTCCAAAATGAAGCCAAACACAGGCTCACAATCATATGTGACCCTGGACCACAAAACCAATCATATATATATATTATATATAATATATATTATATAATTCATATTATATATAAAACTTTGTACGTATTTCTCTTAAATATATACTTTAATTTGTGTGTATTTATATATACATAATAATTACACACAGTACACACACATTCATTAGGCAAACTCAAACTTTTATTTTATATGCGATTAATCATAAATAATCGTTTGACAGCCCTTGATACAACTATTTGAAAATCTGGAATCTGAGGGTGCAAAAAACAACAAAATATTGAGAAAATTGCCTTTAAAGTTGTCTAAATGAAGTTCTTAGCAATGCATATTACTAATCAAAAAAAGTTTTAATATATTTTGGGTAGGAAATGTACAAAATATCTTCATGGAATATGATTTTTACTTAATGTCCTAATGATTTTTTGGCAGGAAAAGAAATCTATAATTTTGACCCATACAATGTGCTGTTGGCTATTGCTACAAATACTGGTTTTGTCGTCCAGGGTCACATATATTACTGAGCCTGTTTGAGACCCTGAACTTGATAAAACAATGCATTTACTATCTGGGAGTGGTGTGGGATCAGTGAATCAGTGACATCATGTTATATAGTGGTAGAGCAAAATATAGCAGATATAGCAGAAAGACAAAACTTGAGGAATTGAGGAGAAAGAGACAGCAACAGTGAACACTTAAAAGCAGAAATAGGAAGTAGCATATTCAAAGTAAATGAAATGTCCAAATGAATAAACAAACTGAATAAACTAGGTATCTTGTTTGTAAACAGAAGTATTTTTCATTTGGGTTGGTCGTAAGCAGTTTTTGGGGTAACCAAAAAACATAAACTAATTACTAGTTCGACGGTATAATCAGATTACTGTACAAATTACTCTCTTCAAAAAATATTTAATCACTTATTACTAATTATTTTCTTAATCTTATACTTAAACTAGTTACACCCAACACTGTGGGTAACGCATTTAAAGTAATGCAAATTATGTAATCAGATTACTTTTTCAATTAACTAGTAAAGTTACACATTACTTTTAAATGTACAAAATGAACAAAATATCTGAGTTACTTTTTCAAGCGAGTAACAAGTTACTTTGTTTTCCTATTTAGTCACTGACAGCTCTCCTGTCCCCACGTTGAGAAAAATTGGGAGTGAGGTGTAGAGGCAAAAGAATTTTCTTCAGCCTGAGGCTTATTCATTTCACTTTTGGTGTGAAAGGACTTTTACAGTTGCCAAAAATACAACCTTTAAGGTTTTTGTTATTAAAAACAAATAAGCAAGCCCAGCCCAGGTGACAAAAGTAACTTAAAAGTAACTCAAAGGTTACGTAATGCATTACTTTCCACAAAAAGTATTGTAACTAAGTAACATAATTAGTGCAACAATATTGTGATCCAATACTTTTAAAAACTTCCCATTACTGGTTGTAAGTCAACAGCAAATCAGTGAATCCGTATGTCACTGAATCACTGAAACGAATCAAAATCAGCTTCTGAATTGCCCATAAACTCCGCCCATGTTCATTGACTGACATGACTGATGTAGCATGTAATTTGCACTTGATTTATCATTTGTCATCAGCTTAAGCTTTTGATTCATAAACCGAACAGGCAGTTTAAGCTTTTAATTCATCATTTGAGTCGCTCATTTGATTCATCATTTGAGATGTCAGTTTGAGCATTTGATTCATCATTTAAACACCTGATTGATTATAACAAAAAATATCAGCCTGAATTGATATTTCAGTTTTTTTCTGTTTTGCTACCCATTATGACAAAATAAAATTTGATGCATTTGATTTATCACTTAAATTTAGTCATAAAAAAGCCCATACTTCATCTTCTGCATTAAAATTCAAAACACATTAAGGAAACAAAACTGGATCTGCATTAAAAAACCATGGTCCATCCTGTATTTTCTTCTGATGAAGAAGAAATGATAAAAAAGGCTAAAATAATAGAAATAAATCAAGTGTTGTGGTGAAAGAAACATAGAGGGTGAAAAATAAAGAGTCAAAGGAGAGAGAAAAGAAGGAGGGGTCTCTCTCCAGCCTGCATGCAATGCTGTGCAGGCCGGCCCCTGGCAGTGGTCATCATTAAAGTGCTTAATAGACCGTGGCAGGTCCACAACAGCTGACAGCCGACGGGTCCAGCACTGCGTTTCCAGGGAGTGAGGGTCACCTTCAGGGGAGGAAGTGCTTTATCAGACCCTAAGGCCAACCTGGCATCACGCGCTCCTTCACCCTGCCCAGGTGCTCGGGATGGATGTCCACCGGCAGTCAGGTGGAACCGCAGAGCCCGACCTCCACGCCATCAAAAATAGCCAAAAACATTAAACAGGAAAGTGATGCAATTCCCTTACAAAAACTCTCGAACCTGCCAAGCATCACTTTCAAAAGACTCCAAAAGAACACACACTCCTTTCTATGCTTCTTTCGGATTTGATTTCTGTCATTTGCTATTCAGATGAAAAGTAGCTGGCCTCTTGAGAAAGCATTGATTGGAAAGCCGGTAAAAACGATATGGCTTGAAGCTGATATTTTTAGAAGTAACTGTATTTAACTTACTAACATATTTAAAGCGCACAGGGTCAAACTCGCATATTACTGACTGTTCGAAATGTAGTGAGTTTGAGCTTTTGCACTCCAGCAGCCGTCATAAGCTTCCCTGCTGTGTGTGGAGTATCCGTTTTCAGTGTGAATTGTGTGAATTAAATGCCTCGTAGCAATATGTGTGCGGCGTGGGAGAGGCGCGCGCCACGGAGAGACAGGTATTCCATAACTGCTCACAAACCGGCGCTCTGCTGCCAAAACAAATTTTGCTTCGGATGACTTTTGCCTGGAGCACAGATTAAGCTTTTGTCAACATCTGTGAAATATCCATGAGTATTAAATATCCATGAGTGAAGACGAATAAAAACAGTAGCTTCAGGAAGCGTGAACCCTGCCTGAATCTTACGACAAAGCCGACTGTCTTATAGCCGGTTATTAAGCCTATTCCCCTTGGAGAAACATAATTATATACCTTCCTTCCTCCAATGCATTTTAAATCACCTTGCATGGCCGATTCATGATTGGCTGGGGCTCCCAGAGTACAGCCTTGTTGCACTTCCAGAGAGGCAGGGAAGTGCCCTGAGCAGTCTCGGAGGACACGGTTTATCTGGGTCTGGACACAGGTGCGTCTCCAAATGAGAAACACTGAAGAGGGAATAAGCTCCCGGACGAGACCCCAAAACGCAGAAGCAGGGGAATGTGATTCAAGGTCGGCCGTGGTAAGCAGCAGCTCGGCACCGCTGATTGATTGGGTATGCGAGAAGCATCTGGCACACAGGAAACAGGAAGGTGACTGGGGGAATCACCAGGTGGTTCCGATGAATTATAGCCACTTTGCCCAGCGCCTTCCCCGTCTCCCAGCCTACATACGTGCCGTTACAGAGCGCCACTGTCAAGCCGTTGATACCTCGTGGATAAAGAGAGATTTGCGTGAAAAGTCCAAAAGCGTGTGTGGCACGCTCTCAGACAAACATGTCTGAGACATTGCAATGAACGAACAATAGGACCCAGGAACCACATTGTCAGTTCTATCTGCATTCTAAGCACTTTTGAGATACTGAGCTTCAAAGTTTTTGCGTTCCATAGACCTCTGTAGATAAAACCAAAAAAAGCCCAAGATGTACACAGCTTACAAAAGAAACATCACATAATGTAAATAAGCTGTCACTGAATAAGAATTTGTGAGTAACTCAATTTTGACAAATATGTCAGATAGAACCTTATAAGGTGACGACATGTCTTTAAAGTACCCCTATTATGGATTTTTTAAAATTACCTTTCATGCGGTGCGTAACACTACGTGAATGAAAACATCCTTCAAATTTTAAATCTGAAGGTGCATGTGCATAATGTTCTTGTCTCTCAAGAGACAGAGTCAACTCTGAATCATTTAAACAAGTTGTTTCTAAAATGAATCCCAAGGTTTACATTAGCATACTGCCCACCCACTTGTTGCGCGCGGAGACCAAGTGTGCCTCGCAAGTCTTGAAAAGTAAAGCCAAAACGTTTCGATCGCCCCCAGATGGCTGGCCCCAGTATAGGTCATAAACCCCGCCCTCTCCATGTAATTGAATGGGACATGAGGCAAACTAAATAATTACATTTCACTTCAAATAAGTGTTTTCCAAAGATGGTTTTTGTAATTTTGTGTAGTTTATCATGATGAGGTTCAAGTTTCGTTTTTGAAATAAGTTCGGTTTTAGTTAGTTATGTGATGCACGGGAACGTGACGTCATGATTGACAGATTCTCTAAATGAACTGAGGCGCCAGCAGACTTGTTCGGGAAGAGATTGGGGTTTTATTTGCCTTATTTTAACACAAGCTTCTGGTAAGTTGGAGCAATCCGGCTAATTAGGGGTGTGTGTTTGCAATCGTCTCTGTGGGAGTGTGGGCGGGACATGGCTCCACTTTTTACAGTCTATTGCGCAGACCCAGGAAAACTTGAACCCCCTCTACCTCAAACACTGTAGCGGATTCCCAGCATCATGTCGAGCAGATGCTGTGCCCTGCACTGTGAGAATAAATCTGTTAGGGTACAGTTAGGGTATGTCGAAAAACTCCCTTCTCATTTTCTCTTCCAACTTCAAAATCACCCTACATCGTTACCGTACAGACCCAGTGTTTACAAAGTGAACGTGCAAGGAGGGTCAAACACCCTTTACAAAAAAAGATAAAACAATGATGTAGGACGATGTTGAAGTTAAAGGAGAAAATGATATGGGAGTTTTTCGACATACCCTAACATCTCTGAGTGCGCAGAGTACATCTCTGCATCGCAGAGCTAGACAAGACAAGCATTTGTGGTTAGAAAGTGTATAAATATTATTTTTTTAAGAAAATGACTGATTGTTTTGCTAGATAAGATCCTTATTCCTCGGCTGGGATCATTTAGAGCCCTTTGAAGCTGCATTGAAACTGCATTTTAAGCCTTCAATCCATTGAACACCACTGAAGTCCAGTATATGGAGAAAAACCCTGAAAAGCTTTCCTCAAACTGGGGGCTTTATCAATACGTTTCTGCGTTGGGGTAACGCACATACCATGGCTGTTTGGGTGTTTAATGTAATGGCAATCACAGCAGATTAGCCCTACGCAAAGGAGGTGTTTGGAAAAATTAACCAATGAGCAAATCGTGTGAGAGTCGTTGAGCAAATAAGGTCTTTTTGACCTTGCATGCATGTCAACCTGTTGTTGGGGACTCCCAAAACCAAAATATGAACCTTTCATAATCCATAATAGGGGCACTTTAAAATGTCATATTAAAAAACATCAGAACCTTTTTATAGGTGATCTCCATGAATATTGATGACATGTTAATTAACACCCAAATTTAGCTATTCAATTTTCAATTAGGGCTTGGACGTAGCTAGTGTGAAACTTCAGTGATTTAATTACATTTCACAAGAATGAACGTGATGGATTGCGTCAAGGCCGATAATAATCTCACATTTACGAAACTATAGAAAGCCAAAATGACTAGGTCGTAAGCACTCAAAAAAGTCTTGAAAAAAGTCATCAGGGAAACATAATCAGACCACCATCTGAGAGTTGCACAGTTCAGGGCCATTTTAAGACAATAAGAGGGGACTTTCGGCCAGGCACCCACACGCTTCCCACTGAGTCCCTAATCAGCTCTGCTCTGCTGGAGAGAGACCTTAGAGAACACAGCATACGGAGAGGGACAGGAAAAGCATCACCCCTATCGCTTTATATATCTCATGCCTCACTAGTCCGTAATCAGTTATGTATAATGATGGTTTGCAAAACACATCAAAATAGAAAACTGTGTAAAGATAGTGTGGGTTAACTAAAAACAAAAAAATATAGAAAGCAAACACGGAAGACTGTCACCAGCATGCCGTGAAGGTTGTAATTCATACTGGAGTAAATATAGAACATCTTACTAAAGCATTCTGTTAAATGAATGGTCCTTCTACTATGGGCACTTTTGGCCCCTAGGGAGGAATAGTTCACCCAAAAAATGAATGTCATTTCAAATATGCATGACTTTCCTTTCTCTGTGGAACAAAATAAGATATTTTGAAGAACTGTTTTTGTACATAATATGAATGTCAATGTTGTCCAAAACAATGTTTTGTCCCTATTTATATAGAGGGGAAAATTGGAGAAAAAAACAAAAAAAATCGCATCCAAAATAAAAGTTTTTGTTGACATAATATATGTGTGTGTATTGTGTATATTTATTATGCATATATGAATACACACACATGCATGTATACATTTAACAAAAATGTTATTTTCATACATTTTTTAATATATAATATCAATTATGTGAATATAAATATATACATGTAAATCCATGCAAATATTTTCAAAATGTATATTGTATGTGTGTGTTTTTATATATAAAGAATGTATTTGCAAAAACAGATAACTTTCAAAAATCATGTTTTTTCATTGTGCATTCCAATTAATCTCAAAGTGCAGTTGGATTATTTTGACGAAGTAAAAAAAAATACAGCTAACGAATGCAATAAAACACAATAAAAACATGTTAACATAATAAAAAACATTATTTTTGAGTTATCTGCTTTTGCAAATAAACTCTTTATATACACATAATAAATATACACAGTACACACACATACATAATGTAAACACAAACTTATTTTGGATGCAATTAATTGAGATAAAAAAAAAAAATGAACTCTGTTTTTCTTGCTAAGAGAGTATTTTATGTATCCTAAATATAATATATAATTTTAATTACATAAATATATTTTAAAATATATTATAAATATACTTTCAATTATTTAAAATTACACCTTGATTGAAAATTACGCACAATAAAACATTCCTCTGACAAGTGACATTTAAACTTGATTTTAGTTTCTTTTTGTTCACACATCATATATCATCTTTCATTTGAAGAAAGCTATTAACTAACACTCTTTGTCTTCTTAGCAACCTATTATATTAACTTACACTTAACTTATTAGGACAAACTTATTATATACACACAAAAACGTAGGCATAGGAAAAGGTTTCCAAAACAGATTCAATGTGATCCTAAAAAAAAAAAAAAAGCCAATATCTCTTCTACCTCAGTATTTTATTTGCCTGGGGTGACAATACTCTGCTCAAATACTAGTAAGAAAACAAAACAACTTTTATTCATTTATTTATTTATTGACCTGCTTATTTATTTATTTCGTGTAAAAATAGAGAGCTATCAACATTTCACACAATCTCAAAACGACCGCTTCTCTTTCCACTTATACAGTACATTAGCTTCAGCACCAGGGCTACTACATTTAAAATACAAATAAATACATAAAAGCAGCAAAACAGAGGACAAACCAACATCTCGCTGTCTGAATGCACTGGCCTCATTAGGTAAGGACGACACAAATGGTGTATCCCAGAAGGCCATGTGACACCTCAGACACTAACTCTGGTCAATGGCACGCAGAGAAAGGCCTGCGACGTTAAGCTCATTTTTTACAAGCAGTACATGCAGTAAGACCTCAACGATGCCTATACATCTCTCTCGGCATGACTTCCCGACCACATTTATAAGCTAATATAACCATTGTGACATTCGATGGTTTTACGCTTCACAGATCACAGGTTTTACTATAGAAATATGTCACGGACGTCTCTATGCTCTGATCTAAACACAGTGGAAACTTAACACGGTAAATGACCTTCCTTCCGAAGAGGGAACATTGTACATTGTGTTTCATGTACTTGTCTTACTAATTTGAGAAATTTATGCAACAAATTTATTCTGTGCGAATAGATCTGAATCCTCACTTCAAGATGTGCTTAAAAAGGACCAAACAACGTAGACCCATTTGCATTTCCAATATCAGGTCAGCGTCTGACAGCGAGACGAATGGTTAACCTGTCAAACTACGCCGAGAACTCATCAGCAGGGCACTAGATGACAGATTAATGGAAATGTGCCATATAATTTTTAATTACCTCTAAAGAGCAGGAGCAAGGATTCACTTCAAGGGCTGTCAGTCTGTTAACGAGCAGAGAGCCAAAAAAGACCAATATCTATAATCTCGGATCTATTCTGAGCTCAATGTCACATATTAGAATCTCATTACATGCTAAATAACTGGTACACGGCTCACCATTTTATGAGAGAGTTATGGTGACAGAGCACATAAATATAATATTACAACCATCTTAGAGGCCACATCAACCTAAAAAAGGAAAGACAGGCACTCTCGAGTGGTCACAGCTGATTCCATTTTTACAATGACTTCATCTGTAATTCGCACACAGTGTAAAAGTGGTATGATGCTCATGCTGCACTCTTTCACTGAATATCTTGACCTCTGCTGTAGCTCTCGAATCAAATATTATACTGTTTGATGCATCGAACAGGCTTTGACATCAGTGGCAGACACGTGAGAGACAGTGATTTATTTATTTAGACTTTTTTTGTAGAAAGGAACACACCACTATGTTTGAAAATAGGCTCATTTTCCATTTTTGAGCGAGATGCTAATGGTCTAATCAGATTCAGTGATCTATGATAAGATATGCTAAAAGTGCTACCGCCAGACCCGGAGATCGGCTGAACGGATTTGGAAAGGGGAGTTGGAAAATGAGAATATTTTCAAAAATAGTGGCGTGCTCCTTTAAGGTAACCCCGGGTATTATGACTTTTATGGCTTAAGATAACTTAAATGATGTCTTATTGAAATATGTAGTAGAAAAGCCTTGAAATATGTTATTTTATAAAATCCACATCGTTTCATACATATTTTAGACTACGGGGGCGCCATTATTTTGATGATGTAAAATGGTCGCACGCCTTGAGCTACTGGCGTTACCTGTTGCTATTTTTACTGCGACATCTCAGAAAATAAACTACTGATATGATGCCACATTGTATGGCTTTTGGTTGTAATTTTCAGTCGAAGACCAACAAGAGAAGCAATGTTAAGTCTTCACTGCTTTACTAGCGATAAGAGGAGAAAAGAATAGTAAGATGCCAGTGGATGAATTAAAAATCCTAAAGACCCACGTCTTGTTCTCTCCACTTAGCCCTTAGCCTTTGAGGCTTTTAATAGACCACAGCTACTAAAAGAGCTTACAAACGGCAGAGACAAGAAACGCTAGATGCCATCCTGGCAAGATGTAAACATGCAACGCTTGTCATGGCACTGCAGCCACTGAAGGAGTTCCTCAGCATGGATTTCACTCAACAGCCGGGGCGTTTAGACTCTTTGTGAGGGAAAATCGATGGTGCGGCATTTGGTTTAGGCCTACGCTTTTATCATCGCCACATGTAAGCTCTTTCAGTAGCTGTGGTCATCATATCAGTATTTTATTCCCTGAGCTGTGTTGCGGTGAAAACAGCAACATTTAGTGTCTGTAGCTCACCAAGTGTAACCATTTGACATCATCGAAATAATGGCACCCTGCATAGTCCAAACGTAAGTCTTTCATGGGTTTCCTACTACTTATTTCAGTAAGAACACTGTTTATGTTATATTAAGCCATACAAGACTGATATAAGAGTAGAATTAAACCAGATGCCGTACCATAGATTTTCCCCACAAGGAGCCTAAACACCCCTTTATATCGAGTGAAATTTGCATTGAGAAACTTTTTCGCACTTAAAAATTAAGGTGCTTTAAAAGTTTTTCACCGTGATGCCTGTCCTCATGGCCCACTGCTCTGCACAATTTGTATGTGTCCCTCATTTAACACACCTGATTCATATCATCAGCTCATTAGGAGAAACATACTAAATGTGCAGAGCAGCGGGACCCTAGGACTGGAATTGAGAACCACTGCCATAGAAGATCCATTTTTGGTTTCACATAGGACCATTCAGTCAAAGGTTCTTTAAAGAACCATCTCTTTCTAACCTTTTTATAATCTGAAGAACCTTCTTTCGCCACAAAGAACGTTTTGTGAAACAGAAAGGTTCTTCAGATGTTAAAGGTTCTTTACGGAACCATTTAAACAAAAAAGGTTCTTCTATGGCTTCGCGAAGCACCTTTATTTTTAAGAGTGTTCAGTGGCTGCGGCGTCATGACAAGCGTCGGCATGTTTACATCCTGCCAGGATGGAATCTAGCGTTTCTTCTCTCTGCCGTTTGTAAGCTCTTTTTTTTTTTTTAACCCAAATGCTGGGTTCAACTTGTTGGGTTATTTTAAATATTTTTACCCAGGTGCTGGGTAGTTTTTCTGCAACTACATTGGTGGGTCATTTTTAATGCTGGGTTATTTTTATTCTACCCAACCGCTGGGTTAAGCCAGGCTCTGACGAAACGACCCAGTCGCTGGCTTTTTGAGTCCTCTACAGGAGAGAGCGGCTCTCAGCACTGCCAATTTACACTTTTTCAGCGAAAAAAGGTTTGTATACATTTTATTTAATTTATAAAGTCTTTACTATGCTATTACTTTACGCAACGCAACATACGGACGAGATGTCGGTCACTGAGTCAGCAGCAGTTGTTTCGCAGGATGGAAATGCCTCTTGCCTTGCATAAAATACATGGATTTTATTAGTTATAGTACTGAGTTGAATTTAATTTGATGTTAAAGTATCTTCTACATATTCTCTAATGTCAGTACTGTTTGTTTATGGGCAGGTTATGGAGTCAGTCACAGCACCTTTCAGCCTCGAAAGAAATGCGAGGCTGCTGTCTGAAGTTTGCAATAACCCTGGCGAACAGCAGCCCTTCACCGGCTCAGATTTCGGCAACACACCGGCATGAGAATTAGCGCTACTTCTGTAAAAAACAATTACAGAGAACGGCTGAATACATTAAAATGCTACTTTTAAATGTTACTTTATGTCTAAAATGCTTGTTGAACAAGTTAAAATGTATGTAATATTGTAAACTATGCTGTCTTGTATTTTGTCCATGTGTTCTTGCTAAAAAAATTTTAATCCAGCAATATAATAATTTTTAAACAATAGTTGACTTCAATAAAATAACCCAGCATGTTTGGTAAAAACATTTAACCCAACCAGCTGGGTCAAAATAACCCTGCATGTGTCCCGTCCAATATTTACCCAGCGCTGGGTTGCCAAATAACCCAAGCTGGGTTGTTTTTAACCCAGGAATTTTTAGAGTGTAGATGTGTTCTACTAAAAGCCTCAGAGGCTAAAGTGGAGAGGACAACACGTAGTACTTTAGGAAGTTTTATTCATTCACAGGCATCATCTAAGAAAGCTGTGAAGATTTACATAGGTTCTCTTGTTGCCCTTCGACGGAAAATTACAACCAAAAGCCGCACAATGCGGCATCATGTCAGCATTTTATTTTCCGAGTTCTGCATTCCTAGTTGTGTAGCGCCAATAGCTAACAGAGTGCAATCATTGCACTTTATCAAAATAATCTAAAAGATCCTGACAAAAGACCCCTTCAGCAGAGCTCTATACTTTTTGTTGGTATATTTTACAAGAGAGCAGACTTGACGGTAGTTTAAATACTAGTTTGAACTATTGTAAATAATGCATACCTTGTATCCTGCCACACAGTTTCAAAGTAGATTCCTCAACCCTGCATGAGTCATATGGAGCGCTTTTACAACATATTTATGGTGCTTTTCGGAGCTTGACAGCCTATTCTTCAAAAATTTCCCTCTTGTGCCCCACAGAGTAAAGAAAACATACTGTTTTGGAATAACATAAGGGTGAGCAAATAACAAAAGAACTTTCAGTTTTAGGCAACCAATTCCTTTGCCATATTAAAGTTGAAGAAAACTTTGTCTAATCCCTATGCATGACCAGTGAAAACTGTTAAAGCTATGAAATCTATTCTATGAATACACAAGTGATATACGAGGATGGATTGGTATTCATGGTTGTATATAGGGCTGATCTACCTTCATCTTCTGCATTAGGGCTCATCGCGTCTCTCATAAACGTGGCCGAGATGCGACGAGGTTCCTTCATGAATGTGAGAGCAGACCTTGTTTTGTGCTCGACTGAAGCTGCAAGCCAATCAATGGTGTGCAGGCGTAGTGAAGACCTTCTTGTTAGAAGTGACCTTGAGAGATGGTAATGCCACTAAACCTGGTGATGTGCTGGGACGGGGGATGTGATTAAAGAATTACGGCAACGGGCGTAAACATCGCTTACTTCCAAATGAAAGCATTCAGTCTCTCCGCCTGGAGGGAAAAAGCGGTAAACACAAAAGTAGCACCGCAGTCTATGGGAGAATTTACACTTGTTAACAAATGCAAGCTGTGTGTACAGAATTAACACTCACCATACATGTACAATTTGCATAAAAGCTGTATATATTGTGTGCAAATCCAATTTAAATGTCAAAGGACTTTATTTGGTTTCAATACACGAAAGCTATATACAGCAATGCACCAAAATATGAGAGCTCCTCCTGCCTCTTGCAAAGAAAAGAAACCCAGCACTATTTAAAATTAGATATAAAAATGATATAAATATTGACATTATTTTAGGAAATGTGTTGAACATGCTGCAAGCGGAAAAGAAGTGTCAATGCTGAGCAATCTAGCCATATGGCAGATTTCTGTGTTTATCTTTTTCTTTTTCATGTGATGCTCAAATGCGTTGAGATACCATATCAAGCGAAAACTGTTGAGGAGTAAATGTCAGTTACATGATAAAAACCTTGTAACGTGATTAAACCTAATTTGGTACATCATTGCTCAACCAAAAAAAAGCTGAGGTACTTTATCGCTCCAGTGTCTCCCAAGCACAGAACAAAGACCAGGTTATTTCTCCCCTTTGCAAAACTCCCCAAGACCCCATTCCTCTGTCCACATTTCTGTCAACAGTACTGAAAATGGCAGTCGGCCATAGAAATCACTCAGCACACCTGTCAGCATTACCCTCCAGAAAATAATTTGCTCAAAACTATAACAAGCCGTTATAATTAGCTGAGGGTTATTAAATATGTCCAACACTGGATATCTGGACTACAAAGGAAATCTAATAAGATGTGCCGGTGCATTTTTTCTCTCCTTTTTCTGAGTCAGCGGCTGTGGTAGGCATAAATTAATGTGCATATGGAGAGCGATGTCACAGGATGTGAGGCAACCACTGAGGCCTTTAGCAGCTCTGCGGGAAAGCAATCTGTGTGAGTCTGGAGGTGCAAATATACCACGGACACCTGTTTTCATACACATAGTGCTAGCGTTGATGACACTCACCTTTTGCGAAACAGGTAAAAAGTTCACAGGTGTGTCCTAGTCTAAATTACTCATAATCAACATTTAAATTACACTACAAGTGAAAAGTCTGGACACACCTGCGTATTCTGTTTTACTATAGGAAAGTAGAAAAACAGTTAAGTCATAACATTTTACAATATATATATATATATATATATATATATATATATATATATTTTATCAATTAAAAAATTTAAACATGATTTCACTCAAGTGTGCTCAAACTTTTGACCGTTAGTGTGTATATTAATGTACAATACTTAATAATAATAATAATAATTATTATTATTATTATTATTATTATTATTACTACTGCTACTGGTTTTTTTACTAATAATATTATAATA
>JAHKKF010503313.1:0-18839 GCA_019740295.1 Labeo calbasu
AGATGGCAGGCCGAAAACATAGTCAAATGATAATTTAAGAAACTAGATAAAAAAGTTTGTCAAGGTAAACTTTAAGTTGGCTTGAGAAAGCCGGACCAGAAAGTTTGAAAAGGTTAAAAAAATTAAAAAGTTTAAAGAAAAAAAAAAACAGTTTTGAGTTTGATGGTTTTCAGTCTGAAATAGGTTGAAGTTTAAAATAGTTTTAAAAGGTTAAAGTTTGCATGTTTTGAAAGCAATACAGTCTCAGATAGTTACTAGCATGTTTTAACATGATTAGCAAGTTGCTAGCATAATTAGCAAGTTGCTGACATGTTTCTAGCAGGTTGCAAGCATGTTTCTACCATGATTAGCAAGTTTTTACCATGATGCTAGCATGATTAGCAAGTTGCTAGCATGTTTTTAGCCTGATTAACAAGATGTTAGCATGTTGCTAGCATGTTTCTAGCATGATTAGCAGGTTGCTAGCACGTTTCTAGCATGATTAGCAAGTTGTGATTAGGGTTGTGTCCACACACTACTAAGATACATTTATATGCAAACACCATCTAAAAACAGCAGCACAGGGTTTTCCCTGTTTTTTTAACAATAAAATGAAGAGTAATTAATAGTTTATACTTGTTTAGTTTTACATTAAAGTACAATTCCAGATTGTCAATGTGGCATCAGAATTTTAGACCCCACTGTTTGCTGATGTTGTTAATTAAACCATCTGTTTGATCCAAGTTAAAATCTGCATTCAAGCCTTTAAATAAAAAAGCTAACAAAATAAGCTGTAACACCTGCTTAACAATTTCTTTTTCGGGTTCTCAGTTTATACTACGAATTCTTGGAACTAACCGAACAGACTGCAGCATGTGGTAAAAACGTAAGTCTTAAAATATAGGCGACGTGAACAATTGTTGAAGTGTTAAAGTGTTGGTTTCCCCAGTGAAAAGGAAAGTTCTGTCATCATTTACTCAGGCTTGTATGATTTCAAACCCATATGCTGTTGTTTTTATCAATGGAATGCAAAGTAGAAAAAAACATAAACAATATTCATAGTAACCTGGAGCTGTCAAGCTTAATATAAATGGGGAAAAAATGTCCTTATAATTTTTTGTAATTTTTTTAGTAAACAATGAGAGTTGGGATTTGTCATGATGAGTTTAAGACATTAAAGGAAGAAAAACAGTTATTTTTGTCTTCCTACAGTGTTTTGAGTCCTCACACTCACCCAGGATCTTGATCAGATTCAGTTCAGACCCCAAACTCCTCTGTTGAGCTCTCTCAGCTCCCTCTCAACACTCTCTCCTTCCCTCTTCTCTCCCTCTCCGCTTTCTTTCCATCTTTTCCCTCTCTCTTTCTCTCCTTCACTGTGCCTCTGCACAGATGGTCCTCATTAATAAAGCAAGCCAGACTTTCACCCTCTTTTGAGTGTGTGTTTCTGAGAGGAAGAGAGAAAGAAGAGGAATCAATGAGCAGCAGATTGGCTCACTCCTGTTAATTATGCTAAAATATTGTTAAGCGCAGGAAATTAATGTGGCAAACAGGATGCGATGTAACAGCTTACTGCTGGGGCTTAAGCCCTGATGGAGAGGAGATAGAAACAGGCCGGTGGAAATGTTTTGGAGTTTATGTCCTTTCAAGCATATCTTGTAAAGCATGACAAAACAAGAACAATAAAAACTATAACGGCAAATGGAACGTTTATTTTCCAATTGCACGAATCCACAGTGCAATGCAACAAGAGATGGGATGTGCTTGTTCCTTTAATGGATGAGATAATACAAATCAACTCCCAGTTTAGATTGAAGAGCAGATCTTATTTCATCTTCACCTTTCTAAATTAAAGTGTTGAGGTAATGTATTACAAATAATGCATGTTACATAATCAAATAAGGCTTTTAAAATAAGTTATGAATAGCTTTACTTGTTACATTTATTTCTTGATTATATCCACTTGCATTCTGGAGGAGAAAATGTCCAAAAGTAAATGATGTTTTCACAGAACGTAACAATGCAAAACAAAAGTAACTTCATTTTACAAAAATATTAATCATGTAATACAAAAGTAATTTAACTCTTACTATAAAGGATGTCATGACAACATGTTTTCCTCCATTGCTTTATAATGTTATCTTGATTAAACTTCTTTTTTTTGAGTCAGTTTATTTTAATTTAATTAAAATACTGACTAAAAATTAATGCAGCCAGGATTTTTTCTTTGCAGTAATCTGTTCAGTAATTAATTAATTCAGCAACACACCCACTCACTGTTTGGAATAACAAACCATTTTGCCTACTCTATACAGTGAAATGAAACAAGTCAGCTCCAAATGCAAGCCATTGTAGGTGCTATTTTTAAACTCACACCAAGGACAATAACTGTAAAGATACAGATAAAGACATTGTTCTAAAAATCGTTCTCAGTATTAAAGTAAAGCATAATCCACACCACAGCTATAACGATTTAGCTATAAGAGAAACGATATCATTGGAATCACCTTCAGAATGATTTTTTCCAGCTGATGACTGATAAAAACATTGACACCCAATCAGAACTCTATCACGCTATAGAGAGAGAGTGCATTTAGGTCTAGGCCACCCCCACTTTGTAAATCCACGTCACTCCCTCTAGTCCCATGATCTGTCCCAGTCTCAGTCCTGAAACGCCAGTGGCTCCGAAGTCAAGCCCGCCGGCCACTCAGCAGTCAAGCCCGCCAGCCGCCACACACTCAAGTCCACCAGTTGTCCAGAAGTCAAGCCTGCGGGCCATTCCCATGTCCAGCCCAGAGAGGGCTCTTGTTCCCAAGTTCAGCTCAGAGAGGGCTCCTGTTCCCAAGTCTAGCCCAGAGAGGGCTCCTGTTCCTACATCCAGCCCAGTGAGGACTCCTGTTCCAAAGTCAAGCCCAGAGAGAGACTCTGTTCCCAAATCCAGCCCAGAGAGGGCCCCTGTTCCTACGTCCAGCCCAGAGAGGGCTCTTGTTCCCAAGGCAAGCGCAGAGAGGGCTCCTGTACCCAAGTCTAGCCCAGAGAGGGCTCCTGTTCCTACATCCAACCCAGTGAGGGCTCCTGTTCCCAAGTCAAGCCCAGAGAAAGACTCTGTACCCAAGTCCAGCCCAGTGAGAGCTCCTGTTCCTACATCCAGCCCAGTGAGGGCTCCTGTTCCCAAGTCAAGCCCAGAGAAAGACTCTGTACCCAAGTCCAGCCCAAAGAGAGCCCCTGTTCCTAAGTCAAGCCCAGAGAGAGACTCTGTTTCCAAGTCAAGCCCAGAGAGGGCTCCTGTTCCTACATCCAGCCCAGTGAGGGCTTCTGTTCCCAAGACAAGCCCAGAGAGAGACTCTGTTCCCAAGTCCAGCCCAGAGAGGGCCCCTGTTCCTACGTCCAGGCTGCAGAGGGCTCCTGTTCCCAAGGCAAGCCCAGAGAGAGACTCTGTTCCCAAGTCTGGCCCAGAGAGGGCTCCTGTTCCTACATCCAGCCCAGTGAGGGCTTCTGTTCCCAAGACAAGCCCAGAGATAGCCCCTGTTCCCAAGTCCAGCCCAGAGAAAGACTCTGTTCCCAAGTCCAGTCCAGTGAGGGCCCCTGTTCCCAAGTACACTCCAGAGAGGGCTCCTGTTCCGAAGTCCAGCCCAGAGAGGACTCCTGTTCTTACGTCCAGTCCACAGAGGGCTCCTGTTCCCAAGCCAAGCTCAGAGAGAGACTCTGTTCCCAAGTCCAGCTCAGTGAGGGCTCCTGTTCTTACGTCCAGCCCAGTGAGGGCCCCTGTTCCCAAGTTCAGCCCGGAGAGGGCTCCTGTTCCCAAGCTAAGTCCAGAGAGAGACTCTGTTCCTGAGTCAAACCCAGAGAGGGCTCCTGTTCTTACGTCCAGCCCAGTGAGGGCTCCTGTTCCCAAGTTCAGCCCGGAGAGGGCTCCTGTTCCCAAGTCAAGCCCAGAGAGAGACTCTGCTCCCAAGTCCAGCCCAGTGAGGCCTCCTGTTCCTACGTCCAGCCCAGAGAAAGACTCTGTTCCCAAGTCTGGCCCAGTGAGGGCTCCTGTTCCCAAGTCAAGCCCAGAGAGGGCTCCTGTTCCTACGTCCAGCCCAGAGACAGACTCTGCTCCCAAGTCCAGCCCAGTGAGGCCTCCTGTTCCTACGTCCAGCCCAGAGAGAGACTCTGTTCCCAAGTCTGGCCCAGTGAGGGCTCCTGTTCCCAAGTCCAGCCCAGTGAGGCCTCCTGTTCCTACGTCCAGCCCAGAGAGAGACTCTGTTCCCAAGTCCAGCCCAATAAGGACTCCTGTTCCTATGTCCAGCCCAGAGAGGGCTCCTGTCCCCGTGTCTGACAAAAGTTACAAATTTTCGGTTAAAAAAAGTATCAATAGCTCCTTTAGTATCATACATGACATCTTTAAAATATCGTTTAGAGATCATGTGTGATGTTGGATGAAGAAAACTATGCAGTGGCCAAATAGGGCCAAATAATATAAAATAGGGCCAAATAATATAAAAGTAACTTAAAAGGATAGTTTACGGAAAAATTGAAAATTCTGTCATTAATTACTAACCCTCATGTTATTCCAAACCTGTAAGACCTTTGTTCGTCGCCTCACTTTTTAGAACCAGAAAATACAGATGAGGAACTAAAAGCGATCGACGTTTTACATCAGATTGCTGGCTCCTGCACACACATGCATTATGATTCTCTCTGAACGTGCATCGAAGACTGACACGGGAGAGAATAAATTTATTTTTGTTTTCTTCGCGCACAAAAAGTTTTCTTGTAGCTTCATAAAGTTAAGGTTGAACCACTGATGTGAAATGGATTGTTTTAACAATGTCCTTACTACCTTTCTGGGTCTTGAACTTGGTAGTTGCATTGCTGTCAGAGTTAGAAAGCTCTCAGATTTTATCAAAAATATCTTAATTTGTGTTCTTTCAGGTTTGGAACGACATGAGGGTAAGTAATTAATGACAGAATGTTCCCGTTAATGTTCTATAAAAAAGTAATAGTGTAGCACAAAAGCATCTTAACATTTCATAAAAGGTAACAATGTAACAATTAGTTACTTTTTATGATAAGTAACACATTTTTGCAAGCATGTTACATTTAAAAAAGTCAAGTTTTCTAAATTGCACTGATAAAATTATATTTGTCAAATTGTGTTCTCATATTTATTTAATACTTTCCTGATTCAAGAAATCTAATCCATTCAAATAAGGGAAAAGAACACATGGGATGCAGTATCCTGACCTCTGGATTCCTTGACATTTTCCACATTAGGAATCCTCCAGGATTTTTAAATCTGGATGAAGTGTTCTTTTGACATCCTGCAGGAGGCCCAGTAGTCTCTGCTGGGGTTGTTTTATGGTTGTACAGATCCAGCCGGAGGGACTTTAACTAGTTTTGTTTCTCGTGTTATTTGTGCGTTAGGTCCATGCAGGGTGACACGCAGCAGGATTACTATGTTGGCCATGAGAATGCTGGACTTGATTTGTTAAGAGTAAGACATCTTAGTCGCCCCTTCTTTATCTTGTTAGGGGGTACCTAGGGTGCAATCTACCAGCTCTATCCTGAACCAGGAATGGGCATCTCACACTGAGAGTTTGATAGGACATCGACTGTTGGGTTTTTGATTGCTAAAAGGTCAAGCTGAGCTTTGTTATCGCACAAGAGGACAGTGGAGTGGTGGCGCACGGGAACGCGACATGAACACAGTCACCGTTCACAGCAAATTTACCGGTGATGAGAGACGCTGGTGGACTCCAGAATACCAATCAGTTCATCTCGCTGAAGAGATACAGCACTCAATATGCTAATTAGCAAAGAGTGCTTTCGTTTATTGTTTTTCTAAGAGACTCCTCACTTTTCTGTCTGTTACACAGGAGTTACCAGGAGGTTTGGGAAATGATAGCAAAGGGCTGCTACTTGTAATGCTGATTCCTCATTCTGTCACTGTATGCACTTGGATACCAACCCGATCTCACAGCAGTTTGTACATATTTTATGAGGTGGCTAATTCGTACGACCTCACTCGTACAAATTAAAAATCGTAATTATTTTACAAGTTCACCAATTCATATGAATTTGTATGAATGACCTACCCCTAAACCTACCCGTCACTGGGGTCTAGACAAATCATACAAAATTGTATGAGTGAGGTTGTACAAATTCATAAGAATTAGTCACCTTGTAAAACACGAACGAATTGGTCATGAAATAGCGTTGTGGATACTTTGTCTGCTGTTTTTTAATAGTACATGAAACTGATACCTAAATTAACTTAAAAGTAACAATGTAACATAAAAGTAACTTAATAAACAAAATAATTTGCAAGTAACTTGACTTTCCATGAAGAATAACAAATAAGAAATTAACTTTTCAAAAAAGTAACAATGTAACACAAAAGTAATAATAACAAACAGTAATGTAATATTCTATAAAAAGCAACAATGTAATATAAAAATAACTTAATTAATAAACAATATGATTTAAAAGTAACTTCACTTTCCATGAAGAATAACAAATACTTTCCTATTTTATATTCTTCTTTAAAAAAAAAATAACAATGTAATGCAAAAGTAATAATAACACAGTAATGTGATATTCTAAAAAAAGTAATAATGTAACACACAGTAATGTAACATTTTATACAAAGTATATGTAACATACAGTAATGTAACATTCTATAAAAGTAACGATGTAACAAAAATAACCTAACTCTCTATAGTACAGTATCAACAGCCCCTTGAATATCATACATGAATTCTTTACTAATAAAGTAACATTTAGAGGTCAGGACCTTTTCAAAAATACAGATAAATCAGTTCTGTAAAATTTCCGATATGATAAGCTATTACAGTTACTAAAGTGCTTCTCCTCGTCCATGTGTTTCAAAAACCTAACGTCTTTTATGTACTTATGTGCCTTAGTGATGTACTGTCACAGACGACAGAGTTCTGTACTCACACACAATCCCATAGTGATGGCTTGCTTATCATTTAATGATGGAGAAAGTTGGCCCAAAAATGAGTTACTGGCAAATTTATTCATTAAGTCATTTGCACACTTGTGTGGATGAATTAAATTATTAAAGGAAGATCTGGCCTCCTCGCAGAGAATTGTTTTGGTAATTATGTGATTTGACCTTTGGCTCAACTCTTCAGCATGGATGAATTTGAGGTTACAGGTGATCATTTAATCAGAGAGAATGTCAAAACAATGTCAAAACTCACACGCTTCAAAAACAAAAGACTTAATGAAAATATGAATATCTGAATATATGTATTTTGAACAGGTAACTGTCTTTTGATTCATTGAAAATAAATGTTTTAAAGGGGTCATCGGATGCAAAGTTCACTTTTACATGTTGTTTAAACATAAATGTGTGTTAGCAGTGTGTGTACCAATCCACGCTATAATGATAAAAATCCACCCAGTGGTTTTTATTTAATCCCTAAAAATAATATCCTCTTTTTCAAATCAAGCCATTCTCAGCTTCTAGTCTGTGTGACGTCACAGGCTGCTCCCACGATAGTTGATTGACATGGCCGTCTTACATTAGATCCACCCTGAGTGAACTGTAACACTCCAACCGCCATTGTTTCGACGCTGGAGCAGGGATGTAGACAAGAATGGCTCCTAAGCAATTGAGGTTTTTTGTTGTTGGATGTTATAATGAACATAGTAGTCATCATTTACTCCCAACACCTGAGCCGCTGAAGGCACAGTGAATTACTTTTGTTTGTGAAGGGAATACGCCTCCCGATCTACCTAAATCCATCTATGTTCGCACAAATCAAGATCCAGCTTCACCTACAGCAGAAGTGAGTATAATCCTAATAATGTGCTAGTTAGCAAGTAAACAGTCTCTTCAGAGCACGGCTTGTCACCCCACAGAAGAAAGGGGCGGGGTGAGCAGAGCTAATTTGCATTTAAAGCAACATGCAACAAATTGGGTTGATGTCTACAGAGCTGGTTTTGACAAGGTGAAAAGGGTGTTGTTTTACACTACCATTGAGAAATTTTAGTATGTTATAGACTTTCCATTAAGACCCTAAAGAATCATATCAACTTGTGGAAAATGGGCATCCGAGGACCCCTTTAAAATAAATAAGGTTCCATGTTTCAGATGGTGACTTTATGAATGATACATTGTTAATAATGTTGCTCATTAGTTATGGCTATAAGCTATCAGAACTGTTAATGCATCTCCCAGCACAGCACACAAGTGCTGTAATAAAAGCTGGTTTTGAAATAGCCCACCCAAAAATGAAAGTTCTGTCATTAATTACGACTTAATAAGACATTCATTCATCTTCATTAAGATATTTTGATTACGATATTACAAATTAAAATATCTTAATTTGTATTCTGAAGATGAACAAAGGTCTTACAGGTTTGGAGCGACATGAGAGTGAGTAATTCATGACAGAATTTTTATTTTTTGGGGTAAACTATCCCTTTAAGGATGTGTGGTAAACATTAAACATGCAATGATAAATTATGTCAAACTGACATTTCCCACAAAACCTGACCAGACAGCTTGAATTATAAAACATTATTGTGCATTGAGGCAAGCAGTTTGGAAATGTTTTTTATTTACTTGTGCAAAATTTATCTTTATCATTTTCAGTTTAAAAAAGAGTGCAGCTTTAAAATTCAACACATCTGAAATATAAATTAAATCAATGATTTTACTCTGATGATGTCAGAGCTACAATGCTTGACTGATTTGTGAATGCGTTCTTTAGTTATCACACAGCACATATTGGCATTGCTATAACGTGTTAAAATGTGTAAAATAAATGGTAAAATGTTTACTTTTTTATGAATTGCATGTACTCAACCTTCAATGAACTTTGAAAGATTCTAAACATGTTCATCAACATGGCTATTCATATGTAAAAAGATTACATTGACACTGTACATCTGCATATCTATCCAAACGTTAAAAAAAGAAAAGAAAAAAGTGTAAGAGCCATGCTTTATGCATAAAAACCTATGAATACTAATGAGCTCATGTAGGCGTTTTAATTCAGTGAGTGCTGTCTACTGTAGTTACCATCTTGTAAATAAAAACAATCAAAAAAAAAAAAAAAAAAACTCTCTGCAAAGACAAACTTGTCATTAAATGTAAGGTTATGTGGAGTGCATTGCAACGTGGGATACAATACTCCACAGAGTGCTTTCTAGTTGTTTACTGCTCTTTTTTTTGTACAAATGTGAACTCATCCAGATATTCCATGCATAGAGAACATTCACATACTGTGCATAGCATGTGTGTATATAAACACACACACACACACACATATATATATATATATATATATATATATATATATATATATGCAATTTCAGGAAGTATGCTATTTCAAACCAGTTTCATAGTGTTTAACCTTTGACCTCTTGCAAATTAAGCAGATAATTGAATTAAATAAACCATTTTTAAAAAATTGACTTCGGTGCCTGTGGTGTGAAATGTAAAATAATTTGTTGTAGTTTATAATGTTTGTTTACAAGAGTGCGTCGAGTCGGTTCCACACAGATAAACAAAATAAACAAACTGTTTGTTCTAGCAATAGGAGCTGAGTTTTTCTTTTCATATTATACGAATGTACCAGTCAAACGTTTTGACGCAATGTTATTAACATTTGACTGACACAAAATGTTTTCCATGTGGTGAATTATAAGCCTTTTATACATACCGTATTTATTAATGTAGAAATACTTCATATGTCATAATATGATGCATTATGAATGATATTCAAGATGCGTAATTTCCAGGAGGCCCTGGTGTCATGGAAAGGGGTATTTTCTTGAATCTTCCATCATTTCCTGTTTCAGGCGTCTGGTAGGAAACAGATAATACCAAATTGGGGGAAAATTGTCCAAATCTGTGCACAATTACCCCCATCTCTCCCCAGTAAGACTCCCCTGGCACAGTGCTTTCCATCGCTGCATGAGACCAAGCTCAGCACTCAGTCCTATCAGCCTCCATTTTCTGACACTCTCACAAACATTACTGCAAACTACAGCCGTTCAGATGCATTTACTGCCATCCCTTCCCAAATAGTGGAGCCTTTGGGCGCAAGGTGTCCGTGTGTGTCAGCGAGAGACAAATAGAGGAAGAGAAAGAGACATTTAGAAATAGGAAATGTGTTGTCAGTGTGAGAGGAAGTTTTCAGAGTCCTGGAGGGTCACAAGGCCAGCAGGGATTAAGCTATTGAATGACACGGCTAAATTGGCAGATAATCTTGCAATTTTTCTTTTTTTTAGAAGTTAGAAACATAAAAAACCAAAGGAAGAGCTTTTATGTTGTCTGGTTTCTGTGTGATTGATACCTTACCTTATCTTTGAAGACGTCTCTGGAGCTCATTTGGCCTGGTCCAAGATCCTTTGCTTTCATCAAAATACGCGTAACCCTGATTAGAAACGTCTAGCGTAAAAAATGTTGATCAAATGCTGAAACAGATTAGTCTTGGAGGTTTTGAGATACCTCAAAATTTTCCAAACCTAGTGAGCTGCCTACAGAGGGAGCAATTCAAGGCATCATAAATGCATTCTTGACATGATATATATATATATATATATATATATAAATTACTAAAAAGTATTAGGGTTGTTGATGTAACATGGCATTTTCACTGTCCAACAAGATAAAAATGAATATAATTAATATTAATATACTTAATTAATAATTATTATAATTAATATATTTTTTCCTACATGGAACTGTTACTTAAAAAAGCTGCAGTGTTATTCGATTTGTAACATTTTTAAGCCAAAGGTCAAAGCTGTCCTATGGTGTGACTGTCTCAAGCATGGTTCTTCAACTTTTATATATATAAAAAAAAAAAACCATAATAATGTTAATAAATACCTGCAGCATAATTGTACAAGTGTCTAATTGAGTAAATGTCAATCTTTATTTTTTAATCCATATATTTCTGAAAGTGTAGGAACTTGATACATTTTGTCTCTGAAAACCGTGTCCTCTGGTGTGACACCATATCCTAATTTTAAATCAGCCAATTTCAGAAAGAAAAACTTTTATTAGTTGGAGGACCCTATGTTTGTGTTACTGAACCATCCTGTCAAGCCCTTGACATGTGCACTTGGTGAATGTCTGTCTCAGAATTGTTCAAATATTTAACTTTTTTGGAATCACTACGAAAGTGCTACGTTTGTTGTCCTTTGGTGTGACACCCCTAAACTACATTTTTTAATTAAAAACTGTATGTTAAACTACATAATCATGGAAAATTATGCAAATGTGTCTTGCAAACAGGTTAGCTCGGAATAGCAAGGTCATTACTTGACGCAAAAGGCTGAAACGTCCTATGGTGTAACAGAAAATGTCCTCCGGTGTGACACCTGTACTGTCACATTAAAGGGCAAAAAATGTTACACCGGAGGACAAGGTCTCTTTAAGAAGCATTTTAAATAATTAAATAACTCTTTTATTTTTTTATTCTTTACTCGTTTATTCTTTTTCGATCATTTCCAGTGTTCTTAAATTCAATAATTATATTGCTTAAACTATTTTCTGCAGAAAACTTGCACTGTTATAAAGTGTCAAGAAAAAAAGCATAAAATTGTTTCTGAAACAGAAAGAGTTGAAGGAGGGAAATTAGCTAGAAGAGTTTCAGTAACATACTAATTGACTAAAAGACTGAATTTTGTTGATGAAAATTGTTTTGTTTTAAAAAAAAAAGGTTGACATCTTTTATATCAAACCTAAACTATCTTTCTCCTTTGAAATGTTCTAAATGAAATAGAAATACTTTAATAACTACCATTTCTGTCCTTTGTGACGTAATGTCCTAAGGTGTGACGCATAAAAGAACCACAGATTTGTTTTTATTTTTTTTTTATTTTTTTTAAATTATGTTGTAATTTCATATTAAATAAATAACACTATATGAAAAGAAGTGTGTAACAATGAAGATAAATCTCTCTCATGCTATTTCTATAATATTAAGAGTTATTTTTTCTTAATTTTTGCTATGTCACACCATGGGACAAATTTATGGTACAGTTCAGTAAAAATGTAAAACAAAAAAAAGGAATTGACAATGTTAGTGACCCTTTATATTTTCTCAAAGATCAAAGTTCACACTAAATAAATATATGCATTCCTTCCTCAAAAACATGCTAAATTTGCTGCATGATGTATTTATTAATTTAATTTAATTTAATTTAATTTAATTTAATTTTAGTATGTTCAAAATTTTGGAACGTTAAGGGACTTTCTTCTGCACATCAAGAATTTAATTTAAAAAAACGTATTATATTATCAATATTGAGTTGCGCTGATTAAATTTTTAATGGAAATTGTGATCCCCCCTCCCCCCAAACGTTCTTTGATATATAAAAACTTAAGCAAAACAGCCTTTAGTTTAAAATAGAGGGGGTGGGGGATATATTCATGTTTATTTGTGTAGTGCTTTTCACAATACAAATTCTGTCTTATTGTTAGCTTAGATAATTTGAAGTTTCATCTGGTCTTGTTGAAATATATAGTTGAGTTTCATCAGCTTAACAATAGAAAATATTCCCATATTTTCTAATAATACTACTAAGGGCCATGTATACTGAAAATAGCAGAGGGCCTAAAACAGATCCTTGTGGCACACCATAGTTGACTAGCGTTAACTGAGATGATTCCCTGTTTAAATAATCAATAATAATACATAAACATACATAAGCTTTCAAACTCACATTTCCTGATTATTAAAAAAGAGCGTATTTTAAACAAAAAGCTTTATTTCAGTTTTTTCCTTTTTTCTTGTAGTTGTCCTTTGCCAGAGCATTTGAACATTTTATAGGAACTCAAAATATGTTTTATCCACATGATTAACAAATAAAAATAATCTCATAGTAACACTTGGAGAAAAAAAAACAAGAACATTTCAGGACTACATGTACCAGAATGCATCGTGATACAAGCAGGAAACAACAACAACAACAACAGCAACATCTGACTCGTCTAGACTCATGTAACTGCAGAACTGGTACCATCGTTGCTCTAATAATTCAAGGGTCTACATTATAATTTCATATCACATATGAATAATTTCTGCTGCTCTTTTGAAAAGTTAAAAATAACACAGGAATAAGTAAAATATAAAAGTTCCAACAAACATTTAAAAAAACGTTGTTCGTTCTCGTAGACGATCCATGCCGGCTTGCCTTGAAATCTTCATGACATATATTTTTACAGTCACATAACAATTCCAACGCACAAATATTCCCACATCTTTATAGTTTCTCCTTTCTGTTCATTTTTTGTTTTGTTTTCATGGAATTGTCTCAAAAGCAGAAGTGCTATGTGGATTTTGAATCCCTCATATGGAGTCTCATGTAGCGTTTCTATTTGCAGTGCAAGGCCTCGGTCCGTCAGTCTTTACGCCAAAGCCTGTGATGTCACAGCGATGTCACAGTGACCGGGCGCTCAGGGTCCTGAGGCCTCTCGTTCAGCGGCCCTCCTCAGCACGGATAAAGGGAGCAAGTGCAAGTGTGGGAGATCTATGCGTGACGGGGCGGCACATAGAACAGACCACATTCAAAAATGACAGCGAGAGAGAGAGAGAGAGAGAGAGAGAGAGAGAGAAAGAGAGAGAGAGAGAGGCAGATACAAAGAGAACAAGAGAGCGACACAGGCTGGGACGGAAGTTAGAAAGCTGACCTGACAACAAACACTTCTTCGACACAGACACCCCTCTTCCACTTGGCACTGTATACACTGCAGAAATACATTCTCTTAATCTGTATTTTTGTCTTGTGTAGGATTGTGTAAGATATTAAGACTGTAATTTTCCAAAAGGTTATATGAAATGTCACTCAACGTAAGATTTTTTGAAATGATGGGTTTGAAGTAATACTTTTGTTCCTCAAACGTAAAAATCACAAAATTTTGTTTTATGCTTAAAACAAAACAAAACAAAAAAAATGATTTGCTATGGTATGGATGCCCGTTCACCACTAACTAAAAAATAAAAAAGGTAATTGCGAGTTTACTTCTTGCAATTCAGACTTTTTTTCTCAGAATTATATTCACAATTGCGAGATAACTCGCAATTCCAACTTTTTTTTTTTTTTTTTTTTTTTGCTTATTTCCGAGTTTATATCTCACAATTCAGCCTTTTTTTCTTGCAATTCTAACTTTTTTCTCTGAATTGTGAGGTATAAACTCCACTTCTGAGGGGGAAAAAGACTAATATGTTCTCAGAATTGCCAGTTTATCTCAAAATTCTGACGTAATAATTTGCAGCTGTGTCTTATAAAGTCAGAATTGTGAACTATAAACTTGCAATTGTGAGAAAAAAGTAAGAATTGTAAGTTTATATCTAACAATTCTGACTTTATTTCTCATAATTGCGAGTTTATATCACGCAATACTGACTTTATATAACGCAGTGCTAGCTCTAAGTTTATATCATGCAATTCTCAGGAGAAGAGACTTAACTATAACTCAAAATTGCGAGTTTATATTTCATAATTGTGAGAAAAAAGTCAGATTTGTTCATTTGTATTACGCAACTAGTGACGGAAATAGGCTTCCATACTATGGAGCCCCTAAAGTGCCAAAAAATATTTTTTGAACTTGTAAAACAAAGAGCATTGGAGCATGTTTTACAAGAAAATACTATTTCAGTCTTTCTACTTAAAAATGTCATGTTTAAATTGTGTTGCATGATGTTTCTTTGTAACTTTGTGGAATTTACTAGGAGTTTCTGAGTGTTTTTTTTTTTTCAAACTAAATCCTATACTATTTTTTTTTTCATTGATACACGTGTACAAAAAACTATAATAACAAGAATAAATCTAAACAAATGAATCTAATTCACAACAGAACAGAACTGTCATTCTGTTGTGCAAGCAAATGAAAAAATGTTTCATTTTCAAACAGGAAAATTTTCAGAGAAAAGTTCTTGTAAAGTTCAGAAAATGTTTTCATCTTTTTTCTTTTTCTCCCTGTAAATGTCACTTTAGGGGCTCCATATTTTTCCAATAGGGTAAATAAAATGTCACTCAATGTAAAATTACTATTTTAAATAATAAATCTTACAATTTTTTTTGTTTGTTTTTTTCAGGTAAATGTAACTTATTGTACTTTTTTTTCGATATTTTTACCAGAAAACAAGTCAAAAATACCAGCTAAGAAAATTATTTGTTGCAGTTCAAAACAGACAGACTCATTTCAGCTTAAGCACCAGTGAAAAAAAGGCCATTTTAACTATATGTTTTTTTTAATCTACGCAACATTCTTGTTTTTTTTTTTTTGTATGACAAAAAAGATCATAATAGAAAAATCTACACTGTCGTCTGTAACTCCCCTCCGTTGACTCTAAAAGCCTGAAATGTTCCATGGTTGCATGTAATCTCTTACCAAAGCCAGTATTTTCCCCACTCCCCTTATTAAAAAAAGTTTAAGTAGTGTCTTTGGCAGATTCACAAATAGAATTTTCTTCTCTCAGTAATGGAACACGTTTTTTCTAGTAATTTTGTAAGGGACTGTGACTGCTCTGTACATCTGTTCATATGCGAATATCGGCATAGCACAAACACACACGCAAACACGAGCATAGACACTCGCACACGCGCTCACAAAAGTGAAAATTGAGCTCAGATGACAGTGAAGGCTCAGGTAGGTGGTTAACGCAGACAAACAGAGCGATTCAGATGGCAGTCGATTGAATCGGTCTCCTGACACGCAGATGATGGTGGGATGTTGGCAGAAAATAGAGCGCTCTCAAAAAGCTGGCCAATTCACATGTCTCTTTTGTCAGTCGCCTATGCAGGAATGCCCAAATTTGGGCATTTGGGTCGGGCTTAATTGTCATTGCAAATTAGGGCTGGTTAGCTGATGTCCTGCAGGGTTGCAGGCTGGGTAAAAATCCATGTCAACAGTGCAAGGAGCAGGTGAGGAGCAATGTCTGTTGGCTGGACTCCAGAACTGAAGGGGCGGGGCGGGTCGTCGTGATGTATTATGATGGGGCGGGGCAGGTTGGGTGGGCGTGGCCAGGTTCAGAGGGTTATAATGCTATGAGGGGCACAGGAGCAGAAGCAGCGGAACCATGAGCCACAGACTAGGCGTTAATGCCCAACCACCGCTGGAGTCATCTGTCAGGAACGGCTCTGGAGACTCGTACAGAGAGTCATCTGACAAAGAAAGAAAAAAGAAACGGTTAGTAATCATAATCCATATATTTTGGCTTTAACCCTCAAAGACCGAGACATCCGCTCGCGGCTAAAAATAATTATTGTTCTTAAATATTTAATAACTTTTGAACCCCTCATCCAATCTGAATGTTTTAAAAAGTGTCTCATTTGGATATTCAGAGGCTCCGTAGTGAACATGATTATGTCATGACATTCTGATCGCATTGATTCGTCAAAGGAAATCAGTGCATGCATTTCGTTCCTCTCAGCCAAGCAGGAACGATTGTTGACGCTTAGTCCCGCCCCCGTACCCAGATTGGTTCAAACTGTCATCTATTCAACCAACAAACATAATTTTTGGACATTTGAACCACCAAATAGCATGTTTCTTTGGAAATTTGAACAAACTCAAAGTGAAAGCATGAAAATAAACACAAAATAGCACATTTGCATGACAGTGCTCTCTGAAAAAGCATAGAAAAACACAACAGAGCACTTTGACACAAAACAAAACAAAAACAAGGATGAAACAGAGGCAAATATGGGATAATGCACTGGAATTTATGTTTTCACGTGGCTATGTGCTGTCCCGGTAAAACGTGAATACAGCTAGCGGATCGATTCATTTGGCTGTTATATTATGGTAATTCTTCTTATATAGCTTATAAAGATCATTTGCACTTTTTTTGTTTTTGTTACACTGTATATTTTTCTCTCCTTTTGCGTGTAGTTTGTGAATCATTTGCACTGTTTGTATATTTGTTGCACAAGACCATTTGTGCAGTTGTTTTCACTACACCGTGTTCATACTCTGATTGAAAATACATTTCTCTAAAAAAACCTCACCTATTATTTTTTTTAGTTTTGTTATTAAATAATACTGTTTCCATTTACTTCCTAAACATTTTTGAACAGATCTGTATTGTCAATAAACTAAATAGACCTCTTTTTCACAGAACAGCGCCTATAACAATATTGTAATAAATGGCTATAACTTGCCTGGGGAATGTTATATGTAGATAAAATGTTATTTTGAAGTGTAAAACACCAACAACTTTCTAAAGAAAAAAATCCAAACTTCATGAGTTTCTGTTTGAGTACACAGTAAAAAACCTTCAACTGTTGCTTGCGATTTTCTAAAATTTTTGGAAATTCATTCATTCTTGGAGAAGACAAAAGGAAAATTGGGACTTTAAATTAGACTGAAACGTCAAGTTCTCCTGTTTAAAATGATATACAGCACTTGATGCTGACTGCTAGAATAGGTCTGAAAAAACAGAAAAGTGCAGGTGCCCCGAAAATGTCCCAGGTGTTTAAGGGTTAAATTTCACCAAGCTGATTACTCACTGAAAGATCATGTTTTCAGGCCATTTTACGTCTGATTTTGATGTAACAAAGAGTTGTTTACTTACTTTTTTAAATTAGTTTTCCTATTAACGCCATTATATTGTTTTTTCAGACTGATTCACATACGCACATAAACACAAGAGGCGGGATTTATTGCATGAACCAATCACAGTCAAACATAACCAGTCATATCCAATCATATCGCGATGGAGGCATTGCCTCCTCTCACATGACTTTCCTCCATTCATTCTCAATTACCCCCCTACAAACTCACTGCATGCTTTAGGGGGTCTGTTAAAACTCAATGGGCTTAGAAAATCAAGTGATTTATACACTTTTTAAAGTTTATTTTATAGTACTGCCATTGTTTTATTTTTGTACTGTTCATTTTTTCAATCCCTTCTTCATCACACCTTTAACATACTATTTACACTCAGATTTGGACATCTTCATCTCATGTTTATGTAAAATGGGATGCAGCTTCTGTGTTCTTTACTCTCTCGTCGCCGCCTCTTCTAGCCCCTGGCCCATCCTTGTTCTTTTTCCCAGCCTGCCTTTCATTGAGCTTTTGTCTCAGGTCCAACAATTCCTTTCTCTTGATCCCTACAGACATTAAAATGGAGTCTGGGGTTTAGATTAACCCTTGTGTCCACAACAAGACTAGGAAAATAAACAAAGACACGGAGGGGTCACGGCGGATGATAAAGCTTTTCACTGACAGGCATCTGTTGTTCTTTTCGTTGCTCTCCATCTTGGATATGCACATATAAATATTTCATGAAAACACCCCAAAGCCCACACCCCAATGAAACAATATCCAGGCCTTCACAACAACTTTCTACACCTCTGAAGCCCAGTGGTGGACAAAGGTTGAGAACCATGAATTCCAATTCGAACAATCAAGTAAACTTCAGTTAGGTTTTCACTCTCACGAGATCTAATCGCTGTGAAAGGCAATGTACATTATCTCAGAGAAGCTGGATGGAGTCACGAGTGCTCTTGTAAACAGATAAATGATAGAGTGAGAGGTGAATCGTTATTTCAATTTGCATGTGATTGTCTGAACTGCTCTCTGGAACACTTCTGTTTGCTAACAATTACATCACGCTAATGGGCTGTCATATGAGCTGAGGCTTCCCCTCCAAACTTACACGACCCCTAAATGATGACTCTGGAAAATGGGGATGGGAATTGTAAGGAGTTTAATGAGCGATTCAGATTCACTTTTCTTTAATGATTTCATAAACATGAAGGAATCTCAAACTGCATTTTTTAAATTCCTCATAACAAGTTCTTAGAAATATACTCTGTATTCATGCTGGTTTCATATGATTTTGAAAACTTAGAAAAGTTTAGATTTAAAGAGACAGTTC